>QFET01001292.1:0-77760 GCA_003316355.1 Tuber calosporum | reverse complement strand
TATTTCTCGAACCAAACACGAATATGCTCCGGTTGGTGTGCATTTTTCCTGTCGGCATCCATTGTTTGTTGCTTACGAATATGGTATTCTGGATGGCGTGCAAGAAAACGTGGGGCCCAGTGCTCACTGACGAGAGGGGCTGGTCCTTCACCCATATGAGAATATTGCAGAATTGCGTTGGCACAGCTCGAAACCATTTGTTGTCGGGCACTCGTGCCAATTGTATCTAAGCGGTCCAAATACTGACATACTGCAAGCTCCTGATCTTCCGACAGCTTGCGGTTGGTCCCAGTTCTCTCCTTCCTGGACTGACGGCCTTGTAAGCGTGCTCGAAGTCTTGTAACTGGTATCTCGTAGGTGCGAGCGATTTCCGCAATATTGACATGTTGATTTGCTTGTGCTTGAATGAAGGTAACGGCAGCTTGAATTCGAATTTCGACATCTTCATAAGGCTCAACCCACTGGCTGGAGAGTATAAATGCTGGCGCTGGTGGCATGATTTGTTGTTGTATTGTTTACAATTGGTTGTTCAATTAATTGTCTACTTCTATTTTATCAAAATTTGGTTTCAGCCTCAAAGTTGGGTTGAGCCACCAAGTTGTGTGAAGCCACAAAGTTGTGTTGAGCCACAAAGTTGTGTTGAGCCGCAGAGTTAGTATGGTAAGCCACAAAGTTGTGGTGAGCCGCAAAGTTGTGTTGAGCTGGCAGGCACTCTTTAGAGTGCCCCAGGTTGTGAGCCAGCGAACATCCAGGGGTTGCGGCCAACAGCCGCAACCTTGGCACGAGTACAGATCACAGACTCCTGAAGGCGGCAGCATGTTCATTCAAGGGAAACCTGATAGCAGGATAAGACCATTGGTGGACCTTCGCTATAGGAATAAGAATACAAAGAAGGACGAAGCCCCAATCCCTAATAAGCAGCTCATACTCAACACTATGGGCAGAGCCAAATTCCGAAGCAAGATAGACCTCAGTGATGCCTACTCTCAGACCAGGGTTGAGCCAGAGGATGAAAAGTATAACACTATCAAGACACCCTTTGGAGGCTTCGCCTGCAAGGTAATGCAGCAAGGAGATACAAATGCGCCAGGAACTTGCATGAGAGTCAGGGAAGATAGACTATCAGAAGAGTTAGTAGTCTTTGTATGGGTATACATTAACGATATCCTGATATATAGCGATACACATCAAGACCATATCAAGCATATTAAAGCTATTTGCCAGAACCTGCAAAAAGCGCAGCTATATGCCAACCTAAAGAAGAGTGTCTTCTTTGCACAAAAGCTTGATATCCTAGGTCACCATAGCGATGATAAAGGCATTCACCCAGCACCACAGAAGATCAGAAGTGTTGAGGACTGGACAAGACCTCAGAACAGAAAGGAACTTCAGCGCTTTAGTCGGATAGTTAATTATATCTCCCAGTTCCTACCACACATAGTCACCATTACTGTACCACTTACATAGCTTACCGGCGATGCTGAATGGATCTGGACAGACTTGCAGGAAGCAGCCTTTCAAGTAGTGAAAAAGGCAGCGTAAAATCATCAAATTCTTAAAACTATTGACTATACCAACTCAAACTAATCGGGCTATTCACCGATGCATCTCCTACCGGCAGTGGCGCTTGAATAGGCCAAGGACCAACCAGAGATACAGCCAGAATGGAAGCATTTTATTCTAGGAAACTGTCAGCCTCTCAGAGTCACTACCCCACCCTCCAACAGGAAGCGCAGGCAATAGTTGAGGCTGTACAAGCCTTCGCCCACCTGATGTCCCACACAAAGTTCACCATAGTTACCGATCATGAGAGTCTTACCAAGCACATGACACTGAAGGATCTCAGTGAGCGGCAGCTGAGATGGATAATTCATCTTAGCCGCTTCGATTTTAAAACAGAATACATGCCTGGAGTTTCGAATTATGTGGCAGACTCTCTGTCCAGAATCCATGAAACCAATTCAGGGCCTGCAAATATAATACTACAGGACCCCACCTCCGAAAATTCAAATCTCCAGAACCATAACTCCAATCATATTCAAAGCAACTACACCTCTTCACCATACTATAGCCTAGGTTCCGACAGCGAAATGGAAACCATTGAAGAAACACAGCTCTCTCTATGCCTCACTACTCGCGAATCTATCTATCGCTCCTCCCCAGACTACCTAGCAAGCAAAGAGATAGCAGCCAATGCAGTCACCCACTCCCAAAAGTGCAAGAATAGCGCTAGCAGAAACGTTAGCAGCATCCAGGCAGGAAACTCTTGGGGAGACAAAGCTCCCTTGAACCTTACCCAAACTAGAGAGGAACGAAGCCTTTCAGCGCTCTCTTGGACTGGCTGCTATAATGACCAGTGCATTACACACAGAGACAGCAAGGAAGCAAATGGATATTTCCCCAGGGACCCTGAAAAGCGAAAGCAAGAAAAGAAAGCGAAAGCAGCATCAGATACCTCAATGGACAGTAGCCCGCCTCCATCAAACGATAGATCTATGTCCCTTTCCTCACTAGGAAACAAATACCTCAGACTTGCAGATATGTTAACTCCAGCCTCCCCACCACCAGCTTCACCAGCTTCGCCAGCTTCTAGTCCCCTCTATAGTGATCCTGATGCATTCAGGAATTCTAGGGAAACTCATAAGGCTCAGACCTTCCTTGGTACCCTCCACTCATCCCTCATGGGAAAATTCCGCCAAGCTGTCATTGAAGCTCTCCAGAATCACCCTCTTTTCCCGCGAGTTCTTGAGACAACTGACAGCTACACTATTCAATCCAGGATGGCCTCCTGATAGCAGACAATACCATCGGCTATTCTAACATCTAAATCCCTATGGGACCCCTAGAAAGGAGAGTATCCCTTCGGGATTTTATCCTTAAAACAGTACATCAAGGCATAGGACATTTCTCAGCTCACAAGTCCTACAAGTACGCAGCTTGTTTCTTTTGGTGGCCTCAGATGCGCCAGGACTTTATAGCCTACTGCCGCACTTGTGATCAATGTCAGATCAACAAGGAGCCAACTACACTTCTGGCAGGTAGATCTCTAGCCCTGCTAGCACCTGACGAAGCCTACCAATCCCTTGTCATCGATTTCACTGGCCCTTTCAACAAATCAAACAACCACACAACTATCATAGTTATTATCGATCGCTTTACCTCCTACACATCTTATACCACTTCAGGACTCTGCCACCTCCGAAAAAGTATTCAGCAAGCTCCAGAAGACGATATTTGATGTTCATGGACATCCCCTAAGCATAGTACTGGACCAAGATTCCCGCTTTACCTCTAAGTTCTGGTCTCAGATGATGAAGTCAATGGAAATCCAGGTTTGGATGGCAACTCAATACCACTACTAAACCAATGGACAGGTAGAGCACTGGATTCACACCTTTAAACAGATGATGAGGAACTTCATCAACAAAAGACAGAACAACTGGTCCAATGCCCTCCCAGCGATAGCAGCAGCCATGAATGGTGCCCCCCATGAATCCTTAGAAATATCTCCATACTAAGCACTCTATGGACGCCCTTGGAAGCTCTTCAATCCTGTCCTCAGATCCGCCAGCAAAGTACCAGCAGTGGACGAGATCTTGAATGCCCATGAAGCCACCAGGATGGAAGTTGACATGGCCAGAAAGCATGCCACATTCCGGAAGACTGTGCAAGCAGATAAAAAGAGGAACCCCTATCGAAGACCATTCAACATTGGCACCTGAGTTCTTGTTAGAGGACGCCCTTACACCTCCGCCCCTGGACGATCCAAGAAGCTAGAGCCTCCCTGGTTTGGACCCTTTAAGGTCCTAGAGCATGACTCTAGTAGCGATAACTACAAGCTGGAATTGCCCTAGAGAATGGAGCGCCAGAAGCCATACTTTCACATCTCATGCCTCAAGGAATACCATGAGAACGATCCCAATAGATTTGCATCCAGGAGGATGGGCAGGCCAGCCCCTATACTCATCAACAATGCACAAGAATGGGAAGCAGAGGAGATACTGGATTATCACCTACAGAATAACAGAGTCGAGTTCCTGGTACACAGGAAAGGGTATGAAAGGACAGATGACTCTAGGGAACCTATCGAAAACCTGGAGAACTTAATGGAAATAATAGCAGAATATTGGAAAGAAAACTACAGCACAGAACCGATGCCTAAAATCACCTCCCACTATGTCAGGACCTCTTGGGAGCCTATGGAGTCTCTACAATCCCTTGTCCCAGAACCATAGTACCCAACAATTTCTGGCAGCCCAATAACTAGGAAGAATACGATTCTGTTGGCTCAGATGATAGCTACTTCAACACTGGTGATGATTCTATGCTCTGGCCTTTGGAGAAGATAAGTTTTGTTCAGATTTGGGGAATGTAACATGTGTACATGTTCCAGTACCTCTATTCCCACTCTCGTTAGCCTTTCCTTTGTCAGATTACCTTCATGTGATTTGATTTCTTTTGTATTTGATTTCTCTACTACAATCTCTAGATTCCGGCGTCCTGATTACTGTATGCTTTGGAGGATCGGCAGGATGGTGCCCCAGGAGTTCCAAGGGAAGGAACAGGTCATGTATACCGGCAGTAGGATAGAGGCAGTATTGTGTGAAAGCCCCAGATTTTCCAGGACTCTGGCAGGGCCACAGGATTCGGGTAGCTGTACACTCACTGGTAATGTTAGTGGCTGCGGCATTCCAGAGCCTTAGGTCTTGCAGGAAAGATTTCAGGTATTTAAGAGTGGTCTCCTGGCTAGCATGAAACATCAGACTTCAGACAGATGCCTAGACAGTGAATACACTTGGTTGAACGGCGCTCCTATTGTTCCCCTTTACTCTATAAACCATTCTATTGTACTCCCCTTGACTTCGCCTCTCAGCAGGTCTCCCTTAGACACCAAAGCGATAGCAGGCTACTGCTTAGGCTGTAAGGTATAACCGTTCACACAGGCTAGCGCCTGTTACACTAGGACTAGAATCAGTTATTATAAAGGGTTTTGAAGTTCTACTCTAATATACATAAGACTGTACCAACATCTTTACAAGAGACTTTTTGGAAATAAGTGTAGTTGCTATGCAAACTGGAAAATAGAATAACACAAAAGTGTGTGTAAGGTGTAGGGCCAATTTTCGCATATCAGCACCCATATAGCATTACCTTCAGCAGCTATAACAGCTTTAGGGAGTCTTTGTATACTGACTATATGTAGTATGAGTATTAAGAGGTAGTTAACTGAGTACTGTTTGGTTGACTAGGCTGTCTAACTTAGAGAATAATGAAAAATCAGTTGGAAAGGCTCAGTGGCATAAAAGGTTGAATGAGAGAAAAAGGTTTTTAAGTATAAATATATTTTTTTCCTACTAACTGATTATATTGTTAAAGTCTGTTCTCGATTGCATGATGATCTCTTAACTATTGGCCAAGCTACTTATTTATACACATATTTGAAACTTGTATTAGATAGATATATATGAAGTTATTATATGATAGCAGACTTAGTGCAGTTGAGCAGACCAAGATGTATTTTATCAAGAAAGAAAGAGATCTGCCAGGCAAGCTTAGTTGCAAAATAGAAGTGAAATAATAGAAGTTCTCAAGTTAGTATCTTAACTTGTTCACTGAATATATTGTTAAGGTTTCCTTTCTATTAGTTGATGATATTTTGACAAAGGTATTTTTTAGGCTTTTTTTTAGATTATTTTAAATATTCATCATTAAGGTACGAGAACCTGTAGGTGGTACTAGCTATATATTCATATATAAAACTTTTAAGGGTAGCTAATTCAAAATACTAGTAAATCAAACTAGATGATACAATCCTAGACGGTTAGCTGAGTAGCAACAGGTATCTACTTGTCTCCAAGGATCCTCAGTACGACAGGGTCTTCCTGGATGTCCTTATTCTGAACTCAGTTAGTGATCGGCGATGGCACTAATCTCAACCAGTATGGTAGGAGTACTATTACAACTATTATTACTGATAGGAGATCTACTATTGTTCTTAGGCCGTACCCTATGTTGTATTGATAGCTGAACCCTATGGCTCCTATGACAGAACGCCAATAGTGGGACTGGAGAGTAAAGAGGTAAAGTAATTGTGTAGGAAACAACTTAGATAGTAGCATGAAAAGTCCTAACTACAGGCGGCCAAGAGGTTCTTATATAGGTACTCTCCCCTCAACCCAAACCATTGTGACTCAGGCATGTGAGTCAGACAGCTAGTTTGACTTATAGTGAGTCATAATATGAAATCAATAAGCTGGGTCCTATGAGTCAACTGTACATCATCCTAAACTAATCATAACTCATAAAACAAGTCATGTGCCCTGAAGTAGTCACATGCACGAAACCCATGACTCATAAGTTGTGTCATGTGCGAAACTCATAACCTCCTATAACTCACAACACTAAGTCATATACACGATTAACCAATTGTAACATGTGTACATGTTCTGGTACCTCTATTCCCACTCTCGTTAGCCTTTCCTTTGTCAGATTACATTCATTTGATTTGATTTCTTTTGAATTTGATTTCCCTTCCGGAATTACTAGGTTCCTGCGCCCTGATTACTGTATGTTTTGGAGGATCGGCAGGATTGTGCCCCAGGAGTTCCAAGGGAAGGAACAGGTCATGTATACCGGCGGTAGGATAGAGGCAGTATTGTGGGAATGCCCCAGGCTTTCCAGAGCTCCGGCAGGGCCACAGGATTACGGTAGCTGTACACTCACTGGTAATGATAGTGGCTGCAGGTTTCCAGAGTCTCAGCTCTTGCAGGAAAGATTTCATGTATTTAAGAGTGGTCTCCTGGCTAGCAGGAGACTTCAGACTTCAGACAGATGCCTAGACAGTGAATACACTTGGTTGAACGGCGATCCTATTGTTCCCCTTCGCTCTATAAACCTCTCTACTGTACTCCCCTTGTCTTCGCCTCTCAGAAGGTCTCCCTTAGACACCAAAGCGATAGCAGGCTACCGCTTAGGCTATATTGTATAACCGTTCACACAGGCTAGCGCCTGTTATACCAATCACAACATAAATGACTGCACAAAGTGATCATCATGTGAAACCCGAAAACTACTACTAAGTTATAGTGGGAAATTCATCTAATCCTTCTGACTAATAACTATGAGTAATGTAAATTCCTTAGTATTTAATCACAATCATGAATTTAGCTCCTCTCTCTTTTGAATCTGAGTTTTTTCAGGCTTAACATCCCATCATCGTCATTGTTTCTCCAAACATGCGCAATTCTTTTTTCAACTTCTGAACTTGATATTTGGCCTGAAAATTGCTCAGTCTGACCCCTTCCAAGGAGATGTCTGCTGCTATGATTGTTCATTAACGGTTGGCAATTATTCTCTGGTAGGTCTGCATATCTCCTCTTTGCTCCTGAATTGTGGCTATAGCGGTGCCAAGTTGTTCTCATAATACCTGAATTTGTCGCCATAGACATTCAATATCAGAGCTGGTATATGTTTCAACAATATCGCCCTCCTCTCCCTTCAACTGTTTCCGCACAGTTTTTCTCCATTTTCTGATGTGTGTATCATTTGTATTCAAGGGGGCTGCATCTCCTTTATGTCTTAGGTAATACCTAGCATCGATTTTGTCCTATTGATATGTACAGCAGTTTTCCTTTAAGTAGTGGATCCAGGACATCTGCATGTGTGCTTGTTGTTTTATGCATATTTTTACTGTTTAGGGAACTAATTCCCTCCTTCCTTTTGCGTAAATGAACCTCACAATTATCATGTTAGGCACATTGTGGTATGATCCTCTACTATCAGGTATCGTGCAACAGGTAACTACTTCTCTTTAGGGAGAACTAGTATGACTGGGTTATCCTTAATGTCCTTAGATTGAACTCGAGATGTTATAGGCATGGTACTAATCTCTGCCACCAAGCGAGGAGTACTCTTCTAACGAGTAGTACTAGGCAAAGATCCACTATTGCTCTTAGGCCTATGCCTACCTTGTATTGATAGACGAACTCTATGGTTCCTATTGCACAATGCCAATAGAGGAGTAGGATGGTAAAGATATAAAGTATATGGATAGGAAAGAACTAAGATGATTCTGTGAAGAGTCCTAGCTACAGGCTACTTCTCTTTTTTTTTTTTATTTTTTTTTTATTTATTTATTAAATTATATAATTACTTGTTAAGGTACAAGAACTTCGCATGCATCATGAGATATGGCGTAATGAAAACCTTAATGTCAAAAACCTCAGTTAACCAAGGGATCAAAATCCGTACTCCTGGACCCTTTGGTATGGGCCTAACTGCACATCTTGCCCATAAGCAAACAAACTCCCAGCTGGCTAATGAGATAACAGGTTGAAAGTATGAAGCAGGAAAGCTGGAAAGCATAAGGAAAACCTATGGTGAAATCTCAAACACTCCATGCCAATGTGAAGCAGAAAGAAAAAGAAAGCTAGCTACTAAAAAACACTTTAGAAGAAGCAGGCGCAAATGAAAGACTAATGATAGATCAGGGAACCTATAACCTAAGGAAATCCACCAGACCTAAAGTAAAACTAAAGTAAACTACCAACAAGCAGACAGTGCAATACCATGAAGGGGCCATGGGGCCATGCGACCGTGGGCGGGACTCGCTGGCAGAGGGGATGCCTAGCGCAGCCGAGAGACGGATGCCAGCTATGAGAGGAGGGTGGTAGTAAGAGTACCAGCTGAGGCAACCATGGGAGGACAAGGAGGAGGGGTTAGGCAAACACCAGAAACAGCCAACCAGCTAGACCATGGCACCTGCTTTCCTGAATCGAAGAGATGAACACCTGCGACGAAAGTGAAGACCGTAGTGCTACTAACTGAGGCTTTGCACATTGCGGTGGATCAAACGGCTGGGGCCATATTAGCAGGACATCCGTTACTGACAGTACAGACCATAAACCTGATGAGATCTGTTGCCAACTGTGCCAACACTAAGTGAGGTAGCGAAAAAAGGTTGGGAGGGGGGAGGGAGGAGGAACCATCATGCCCCAGGAAAAAGCCAGACCAGGCGAAGCCATCAGAGGTGAGGGAGATGCTAAGGGGGAGGGTAGCAATTACCCCCCTAGGTAAAGGTGCCATAATAGGGGGGGAGAGGGAGTGTGGAAGTATCGTGAGAAATACTCGTGGTGTTGAGTTTTCAAGCATACGGAGGATAGGAGGTACGGAGCCCCACCTATCATCTGACTGCCAAGAAGGACATTATATACATACTCTTTCCTCAACCCTAACCCTGGTGACTCATACTTATGAGTCATACGATCTCTATGACTCATAGTAAGTCATAGTATGAAATCCATCAGCTGACTCGCGCGAGTCAACTGCACAACATATCAAAATCAATCATAACTCATAAAACAAGTCCTATGTCCTATAGTGGTCACATGCACGAAACTTAGGACTCATACTGTAAGTTATGTGTGAATCTCATTACATCATATGACTTACAAGCATGAGTTATAGGTGCGATCAACCAATCACAATATAACTATGTTTACACTAGTGTGCATCATGTGAAACTCCATGACTCTTCATGAGTCATAGTATGAAATATCCAACCCTTGTGACTTATAACCATGAGTCATGTGAAAACCTGCCTTACTTAGTCATCAATCATAATATTAGCCACTCTCTCCCACAAGTCTGAGTCCATTCAGGCTTAATGTCCTATCCTCATCATGCTTTCTTCAATGTAGTGTAAATCCTTCTTCAGCTGTCACGATTGGTGACTAGGCAAGGTAGGATTTCACATGACTCATAGTTATGAGTTATAAGGCTGTCAGATTCCACACTATGACTCATTAGTAGTCATTAGGTTTCACATAATACACACTAGTTCAATTATTGTTATATTGGGATTGGTTGATCGTACGCATAACTCACACTTGTGAGACATATGATTTAATTATTTTCGCACAGGACCTATTTTATGAGTAATAAGTTTTGCACATGTGACCACTTTAGGGCACATGACCTATTTTATGAGTTTTGATTAGTTTGGTACGCTGCGCAGTTGACTCTTAGGTATCAGCTGATGGATTTCATAGTATGACTTGATATGAGTCATGCCGTGAGGGTGACTCATAGATATGAGTTACCAGGGTTAGGGTTGAGGGAAGAGTGCCTATATAAGGACCTCTAGGCGGCCTGTAGTTAGGATACCCTCCGTCTCCTCCACACACCCAGCGATTGAAATCTCAACACCACGAGTTTCATCACCAACTATCCTCCTGCCCTCCCCCTCCCCCTTTGATGGCTATTCTGCCTAGGGGTGTTGGGGGCCCCTCCTCTTCTCGTCCCCCTTGCTAGGGGATACCATCACATAGAGGTTCTTGTAGGTTTCATCTCACGATGTCTCCTCTCCCTCTCATACCCCGCATTTGCTAGGCCTTACTTAGCATTTACACAGTCGGCAACAGCTCTCATCACACTTACGGTCGGCACTGTCAGTACCGGACGCACAGGCAATACGGCCCCAGCTGGTTAGCGGCTTTAGCGAGGAACATCCACGGTTAGTAGCGCTATGGTCTCTCTCTCGGTCGGTTGTACTCGTTCTACGATTCAGGAAAGCAGTGGCCATTGTCTGCATAGTCTGCTGTTTCTGGTTATTGCCTCACCCTCCCTTTCCTCTCCCGTCGGTTGGATCGGCTGGCACCCTACTGCTCCCCCTCACTCTGTGGGGCCAGGAATCACACCCCTGCTCCCGCGACCTTTACCACGGTTGCAAGCCCTCCTGGTTACACTCTGTCATGGTATTACACTGTCTACTTGGCCGTTGCTAATGCTAGTTGGGTTCGAAGTAATGGCTGCCACTATCGGTCGCATCTGGTTATAGGTGGCTCCTGGTCCTGTATCTCTTTGAGTGTTGGGATTAGTTTTCGTTTGTGGTTATATTTTGTTTTATTTTTTTGCTGTAGTCTACATCAAGGATTTTCCTTATGCTTTCCTGCTTACCTTCTTCTTACTTTCACCTTGTTGTTTCAGCTAGGCGTTTGTTTGTTTGCGGGTAGGTATCTGCGGTTAGGCCCATACCAGAGGGTCTTAGGAGTACAGGTTTTGATCCCTGGGGCGGGGAGGTAAGGTTTTTCGACGCCATATATAGCGATTCATGTGAGCTTTGTACCTTAAACAAAGAATATACTATGAAAAAAAAAAATAAAAAAAAAAATAAAATAAAAAAAACGGCCTGTAGTTAGGACTCTTCACACAACCATCTAAGTTCTTTCCTATACAATTACTTTACCTCTTAACCTCTCCACGCCTCTATTGGCATTGTGCGATAGGGACCAAGGGTTCGGCTATCAATACAACGTAGGTATAGGCCTAAGAGCAATAATCGATCTCCACAAAGTACTACTTGTTGCCAGAGTACTCTTACCTTAGTGGCTAAGATTAGCACCACTCCCCATACCGGACTATAAGCACTGCCGGGTCATATTCATCCAACCCACAGATATGTAGTTACATGTTGCAAGTCAGCTGACAGCATAGGATCATAACATTTAGTTGTGTCACCTAAGCAACACCAAATAATATAATAGCGCACTTTACAGACAATGACATCGACCTAACAGAGGGAGAAATCGATACCTCAACTGTCGTTCTGGCACTCGAAGAAGTACTCTACATAAACCTATCTAGATGTTAGTGACAAAGGACTTCAACTCCAGTCACACCTGAGCCTGCCTCAACAGCAGGATCCCTAGAACCTGAAACACCAAGACCAGAATGAATCTCTGCTCTTGGACTAGCAACTGCTGGTGGTCGAGCATGAATTCAACTAGCAGGATTTACAACTGCACAGTTCCAAGAAATTCTGAACCTGATTATCAATCAGCGAGAAATAACCAACAACTGAATCAAGCTTGAGAATCCTCCTACCTTCCATGGAATAAGGACTAAAATACGAACCTTCTTAGTACAATGCCAATTATACTTAAAAGCGAAACAAGAAACACAATACATATAACACATTACCTACATCAATAGCCAGCTACAGGACACCCCAGGGAGCTGGATAACTCTATTTGCAGAAGGACGTAAGACAGAGACCTGGACTACATATGAGGAATTCACTATAGCCCTCAAAGACTAGGGTGGGGATGTGGACACGGAAAATGCAGCTAGGACAAAGCTTGACTGCTTAAGGCAAGGTGAGGAATCAGTTACTGAAGACAGAAATGACTTTCACATGACGGCTACGGAGGCCAATTAGGACGATGGTACTCTGAGATGACAGTTCCATAAAGGAATTAACCGAACGCTGCAAGACGCATGGGCAGCAGACTGCATGGTGGCTGCAAATGTTGATGCCGTTGCGGCATGGGCAATTGAAAAAGAAAACCATATCAACATGATCAAGCACCTGCAAGGGAACAACAGTACCTTCATCCGACAACAGGAAATGTCAAGGAATAATAATGGAACCTGGAGATCAGGCAAAATACTGAAGCCTGAGGAGACCAAATGGACCTGGATGCGACCAAGAGACACCCACGACTGAACCTCTCACGAGCAGAATTTAAACGAAGAAGGGACAACAACCTATGCAGGAGATGTGCCAGACCAGGGAACAGATTCAGTGACTGCTGAAATACAAGAGATGGGAAGAACTACATCAGGCAATTTAACAGCAAGAGCAACAATAACCGCTGGAAACTACGAACCAACTTGCGTGAAATAGAGACCAATGAGGCACCTGATGAGTGGGGAAACAAAGAAAGTCTCTAGTAAGAGATGGGCTGTAGGACAAGACAACCAAAACCATCAGAATTGGCAACATTTACATAGCACATGTAAACAAGGAAACATTGGAACAAGAAAAAGACCATACCATGGTCATAATGCAATTACATGGCAAAGACAAGACGGTCATCATTAACAGCATGATTGACTCAGGCGCTACAGAAAACTTTATCGATAAGGAGTTCAGCCAACAACACGGCATATGAATCAAGAAGGCAAACGAAATAAGGGAAACCTACCTTGCAGATGGGGAGCCAAGCGCTATGGTACCTATAACCAATATAGTAGAAGTACCTGTGGACATTGGCAGCCATAGGGAAGTGGCAACCTTCCAAATCACAGATCTGCCCAACCATAAGGCAGTTTTAGGGCTGCCATGGTTAAGAAGACACAAGCCCAAGATCGACAGGCAAAGTAACAAGATTACTTACAATAGCGAGAGGTGTAGAACCGTATATCTAGAAGTCTCACCAGCGGTGGACCTAGTCCCCGAAGCAGAAGCTCTGGAAGAGAATTTAACTATTCAATTCTCTAAGATCCAGGCCAAAGATGTCCAGAACATCAAAATACAAAAACCAAATGACACAGCAACAATCCCTACTAAGGGATCAGCAAGGGCAGTAGGAGACGACCTGTATGTAAGCGAGAAATTTACGATAAATGCAAATAACCAAAAACCTGTCAGTACCGGAATAGCCATCACACTACCAGGAGGCACCTATGGGCGGATTACTTCACACAGCTGTTAGGCAGTTGAACATCAGATTACTGTCAATGCCGTAGTAATCGACGCTGACTATACTGGTGAAATCAAGGTAGTGCTGGTGAACCTGGGAAAGGATGATTATAAAGTCGAGCCAGGAAGCAGAGTCGCACAATTAATATGCGAAAACATCGTCATAGGACAATGCGAAGAAGTAGAGCAATTGGCTCCTACTATGTGAAGGTCAGCCGGGTTTGGAGATACTGACAAACCAGAACACGAAAGAATCGAGATTAATGACAGCTCTGCCACCTTCTTTGACACGTTCTATCGAAGGGGCGAAGTTACTGGGATCCTCATATGGGATTATGAGGCAAACAAGCCTAGCAGGATCGATGCGATCAACATCAGCACTGAATTGGCCATCAAGGCAAAGAAAGGACAAGAAAAGGAGAAGACACGGAATATTGTACCAAGGGAATATCATCAGTACCTGGATATGTTCAAGGAAGAAGAAGAAAGACGGCTACCACCGCATCGAGTAAAGGTTGATTTAGAGATCAACCTGAAGAAAGGAGAAACGGTAGCAGCAAGAAAATTGTACCCATTGCGAGAAAATGAACTGGAAGAACTAAGAGAATATCTGTGGGTCAACAAAAACTGAGGCAGGATCTGAGACTGTTATGCAAACGGATAATCACTAATCCTTTTTGTCAAAAAGAAAGATGGCATTTTAAGACTATGTGTAGATTACCGAGGACTCAACAAAGTCACCAAAAGGGACCGATACCCGCTACCACTGATAGGGGAGGCCCTGGATAGTCTAAGGACAGCCAAAATATTCACCAAACTCGATATCCAAAATGCCTACCCCAACATCAGGATCAAAGAAGAAAACGAATGGAAAATAACATATACGACAAAATACTGTATATACGAATATACTGTCCTGCCCGTTGGATTTAAGAATGCTCCAGCAGCCTTCCAGAGATGGGTCAAAAGAATCCTGAGCCACTTGCTGGATATTAGTTGTATTGTCTGCTGGACAATATTCTGATATACTGTCACAAATCGTGACTTAGCAATATGGAATATTTCACATGACTCACGATTTGTGAGATCATTTATGATTATGATGTTTGATTTGATTTACGTTTATGGTTTCATGACTCACAATTGTAAGGTCATATGATATTATGACTTTCGCACCTGACAACAAGTATGAGTCAGGGGTTTCACGCATGTGACGCGATTAGCGCACATGACCTTTTATGGAAATTGGATACTATGGGGATTGTATACTATGACTCGGATGGTGAGTCATAGGATGTTTGTTATACTATGACTCACACGGCAATCATAGTAAGGAGGTGACTCATAGTAAAGTCACCTGGGTTAGGGTTGTGGGAAGAGCAACTATATAAGGAGGGTCACGGACACAGATAGCTAGCTCTTCACGCAACCACCCAACTTACTTCCTATGTTATACTTTTACTATTAAACAATACTTTATTCTTATTACGACCATCCGTTTATATCACCGACCGGAAGGTGATTCAAGCAACGTATCGCTAAGGAGCAGTCGCACGGGCTAGGAGTGAAAGGACTCAGCGTTCCCTAGGCGACATAAGGTTACGAGACCTGAAGAGCGGTCAGACAAGCGGTACGTATCGTTACCTGTTCCAGGTAAAAAAGATAGTGTGCCTTGTCCGGCAGACTAAGGATAGGTTTGTAACATTTGGTTGCGTCTTTTGCGACACTTAACGAATACAAAACGGATTCACCTACAGATACAGAAGTACCAGACTTCAACGATCCACAGACTTTCTTAGGACTACAAGCAGAACTTGGACAAGCCTTAAGCGAGATATCGCGAGAAGGATCCCTAAGACCTCCAAGCCCGGTCACCCCGGAAGCAAGATCAAGATGAGGGTCAGTAAGCTCAGGAGCATCCCCAATACACAGAATGTCGGGGGTAGCAGGACCAGCGGATACGATAACTCTCACGAGAGAACAACTTCAGGAATTGATCAGAACGGTTCAGGAAAATCGACAGGAACAGACGGTGCGGAGACCAAAAATCAAAACCCCGGATACATTTACAGTAGACTGTACCAAACTGCGAGCATGGCTTGTCCAACTTGCAATGTACTACACAGCACTAGGATGGGGAGAAAATGAAGACGGATTAAAAGTGGACTTCGCCAAATCCCTACTGAGGGAATCAGCAGGCAAATGGATTACTCCATATGTGGAAAGAAAGACCCCAGCCACATGGAATAACTGGGCAGATTTTCAAGCCACTCTACGCATCCAATTCGGCGACGTGGATGCCAAGGAAACGGCAAGAAACAAAATCGAGAAAATCAAGCAAGGGAGCCGGAATGGTACTGACTCCAGGAACGAGTTACGACTGTTGGCAACAGAGGCAGAATACGACAAAGCAACCTTGGGAAGGGCCTTCCTAAGAGGCTTACACGAAGAAATCCAGAACGCATGGGCCATGAGGGCTCAAGACTTTACGACGACTGAGGAAATGACGGTATGGGCCATTAATCAGGAAAACCGCCTGGACGTTATCAACCATGTGCAAGGAAGGTCAAAGACCAAAACATACGACAACTCCAGAAACTACGACGGAACCTTCAAGACCCAACGAATACAGGAGTCTCGGGGAGATCCAATGGACCTAGATACGACTAGGCGAAGACAAGCTCTTAACATATCAAAGACCGAATATTGGAGGAGAAGAAACAACAATCTGTGTATGGCATGTGCGAAGCCAGGACACATGATGAGAAACTGCACCAACCCAAAAGACGAAAAAGAATACCCGGCGAAGACACTCAGTAGGGTTCAGAACCCACGATGGAAACAAAGAGCAGCAATCCGCGAAATGGATCTCGAAACCGAAAAGAACGAAGAGGAAAAAGACGACGGTCTCCAGTAAGCGATAGTCTGAGGGAAAAGGGGAAAAAGAAACCCATCGAGATAGGAAACTTCTACGCGGCACTAAACAACACGGAATCACTGGAACACGAAAATGACCATGTCATGGTAAGAATGCGACTACATGGCAGAGACAAGATTATCAGCATCAACGGAATGATTGACTCAGGAGCGACTGAGGACTTTATTGATAAGGAGGCATGTGAAAAGTACGGCATGCCTATGGCGAAAGCCAGACAACAACGAGAGATTTACCTGGCGGACGGCAAACTCAGCGCAATGGGTCCAGTTACTCATACGATGACAGTACCTATAGACATCGGTAGCCATAGGGAAATGATTACATTACAAGTGGCAAATTTACAAATCCATGAAGCAGTTCTCGGAATGTCATGGTTGGGAGAACATAGCCCCTCAATTGATTGGGGAAAGGGGACCATCACGTTTGATAGTGAGAGATGCACGACCTGGTGTTTAAAAGAGTCACCAAGGGTCTTTACAGTCCCTGAAGCGGAAGCCCTGGAGGAGACCTTGGAGATGAAGTTCTCAACGGTTCAGGCTAAAACGGATAAACAGATTCTAGACAAAAGATTAACTAAGGAGGCAACGTTGCCTACGAGAGGCTCACTGAGGGCGGCAGGACACGACCTGTACGCTAGCGAAAGAGCCACGATACGAGCCAAAGGGCAAGAAGTTATCCGAACCGGAATAGCCATCGGATTACCACAGGGCACTTATGGGCGCATTGCACCACAAAGCGGGTTAGCAGTCAAGAACAGGCACACAACCCACGCGGGTGTAATAGATGCGGATTATACAGGTGAATTGAAGGTAGTAATGGTGAACCTCGGGGACGAAGACTACACAGTCAACTCCGGTGACAGGATAGCACAACTGATATGTGAAAGATACCTGGACGGGTAATGCAAGGCAGTCGAAGTACTTGCAAACACTGATCGAGAAGACAAAGGATTCGGAAGTACGGACCACCAAAGAGACCGGGACAGAAACGAATCAGAAGGTACCCGGGAAGAAACAAAAAAGGACCGCAAACGAATAGAGATCTGCGATATCTCGGCCCAAGCCTTAGGGAAGTTCTACAGAAGAGGAGAGATCACGGGCATTCTAAAGTGGAACCAGGAGGACGGCCAATGCGATTTGAAGGCAATGAATGTCAGTACTGAGCTGGCTATTAAGGCCAAAAAGTATCAAGGGAAAGAACCCCTGGAACAGATGAAACCAGAGGTATATCACCAATACCTGAATCTCTTCGAAGAGAAAGAAAAAACCACGTTACCGCCTTACAGAAAAGGAGTGGACCACGAGATTAACCTAGAAAAGGGAAAGACAATCCCAGCAAAAAGATTGTATCCACTAGGAACGGCGGAATTGGAAGAATTGAGAAGTTATTTGAAACAGAATCTGGAACGGGGATGGATACGAGACTCCTTCGCAGAAACAGGAGCACCCATCCTTTTCGTCAAAAAGAAGGACAGAAAATTACGACTATGCGTGGATTACCGAGGACTTAATGAAGTCACGAAAAAAGATCGGTACCCACTATCACTCATCGGCGAAGCCCTGGATAGGCTAAATAGCGCCCGATACTTTACGAAGCTGGATATTAATGATGCATACCACAACGTGCGGATCAAGAAAGGAGACGAATGGAAAACTACATTCGCGACACGATACGGAACTTACGAATACCTGGTAATGCCATTCGGCTTGACCAACGCACCGGCAACATTCCAGAGATGGATCAATCAAACGTTACACCGATTCTTGGACATATGCTGCATAGAATATTTGGATGACGTATTGGTGTACCCAGAAACAATGGAACAGCACCAGAAAGACGTGGGAAAAATCCTGGATGCGATTGGAAAATCCGGAATGAGAATCAAGCCAACTAAGTGCGAATTCCACAAGACAGAAGTGGAATACTTAGGATTCATTATTAACCAAGAAGGAATCCGGATGGATCCTATCAAGACGGCCGCCATATGGGAATGGGCAATTCCGAAGAACAAAATTGATATCCAAAGATTCATGGGATTCTGCAACTTTTACCGAAGATTCATTGAGGGGTTTAGCAGGACATCAAAACCTCTATACAATCTGACAAAGAAAAATGCAAAATGGAAGTGGGGTACTGCAGAAAGCGAGGCGTTCGATACGATGAGACAAAAAATAACGTCTGCACCCGTACTCACCCATTACAATCCAGTAAGAACGATTATGATTGAAACAGATGCATCGAAGTATGTCTGTTCAGGAATTCTATCGCAACAGTGCGAAGCCTAGAAATGGCGACCCGTGGCATTCCGATCTAAGACAATGACGAATGCGGAATGCAACTACGATATTCACGACAAAGAACTCTTGGCCATAGTACAGGCACTCAAGGAATGGAGAAGATATGTGTTGGGAAGCCATCATAAGACAAGGATCCTCACCGACCATAAGAATCTGGTCCCTTTTACGACAACAAAAAAGCTCAATGAACGACAGATCCGGTGGAGCAAGAAGTTAAGCCAATACAATATACGGATCGAATATCGGCCAGGAAAGGAAAGCGGCAAACCAGATGCATTGATAAGAAGAAGTCAAGATGCACCAGAAGAAGATGACGACAGGATCAAACGTAAACAAAGGATCCTATTACCACAAGAAAAATACTTTGAGGAAATAAGGATACAGGAAATGGATACGGTTAGCTTCCCCAGAGAAGAGATGAGAAATCTTAAGGAACAGAGCAGGAAGGACCCGCACATACAAGAGATAAGGAAAGCACTCAAACAAGGAACAAAAGAAACAAAGGATGTAGCCTTCGGGCTATGCCAATGGAAGGATGACTGCCTATGGTACCAGAACAAGATTTGGGTACCAGAAGAGGAGAAGATAAGGACAGAACTTATCAGAAAAAATCACGACATTTTACACACAGGACATGGAGGGACAGCAAAGACCACGGAACTCATCAGTCGCAGGTACTAGTGGCCCGGAATGCAGGAAACGATCAAGAAATATGTCAAGAACTGTGATATTTGTCAAAGAACGAAATCATCCCGACATGCTCAGTATGGTCAACTACAATCAAACGAGGCACCCGGTAAGCCATGGAAGTCGATTTCAATGGAATTTATCACAGATTTACCAGAATCGGACGGCTATGATGCCATCTTGGATGTCATCGACAGACTGACAAAAGTGAGTCATTTTGTTGCATGCAAGAAAGATATGACAACAAAACAATTTGCGCAAACCTTTGCAAAAGAAATCTTTCAGCTACACGGACTACCGCAAGACATCATCACCGAAAGGGGGACACTGTTCACCTCGGACCTATGGAAGGAAACTGCCCTGAGGTTAAGAATCGAAAGAAAACTGAGCACGGCGTACCATCCACAAACAGATGAACAGACTGAAAGAACCAATGCCATCCTGGAACAATACCTTAGAGCATACGTCAATTATCAACAGGATAATTGGAACGAACTACTACCTTTTGCGGAGTTTGCATACAATAACGGACAACAAGAAACAATTAAGACAACACCCTTCTTTGCAAACTACGGACAACACACGAAACATGACACAAGTGGTCATCTGATACCGGATCGGAAGATTCTGGCGAACGAAATGAACCAATGGCATGATACCATACGCGAGGAAATGGTAGCGGCACAACTTCGACAGAAAGAAAATTACGATCAACACAGAATACCCGATCCGAATTTGAAATCAGGAGATATGGTATGGTTCCTACCAAGGAATGTAAGGACCACAAGGCCATGCAAGAAACTCAATTACAGAAAGATGGGCCCCTTTAAGCTCTTGGCAAGAGTGGGGAACAGTGCATATAAGCTGGACTTTCCCCCATCAAAGAGAATACACAACACCATCCACATCTCACTTCTCGAACCCTACCAAGACTAAAGATTCCCATCACAGATCCAGTCACCACCACCACCAATTGACAACGAAGGAGAAACAGAATACGAACATGAAGAAATAGTCGATTCACGACTACATTACGGAAAACTCCAATATCGAGCGAAGTGGACAGGATATTCTCCAGATCACGATAAAGTTTGGTACCTAGCGGAAAACTTCGAACACGCAGAAAATGCAATCAAACACTTTCACGAACGATACCTAGATAAACCAAGGCTGGGAAGATATCAAACAAGAAACAATGAACGACGGTAGGGGAGACCCAATGCGAGAAGTTACTCCAACTAGCCTAGGCTATGCGACGGGAGAGGACCTGCAAAGGGCATCAGAACACAACGCGATGAGCTGGACGGCATGCTATGACGAGCATTGCAACGTCCATAGAGAAGACAAGGAAGGAGCCAGTTACTGGCCAAAACAACCACATGCAGAAACGAGATGGGAGGAATTCTGCCAAAATAATTGTCGAGCCCACCGGGATGCGAAGATCCGGGCAGGATACTACCCCAAGGCGTGGGGTAAAAGGGAAGAACTGAGCAGGAAGGATGCTCAGCACACGGAAGCCAGGAGGGGACGGTTGGAGAGGGGCGAGGAAACCCGAAACAACGATACCGAAAGCCAACACACGCAGGCAGATATCGAATGCCTCCAAAGAAAAATTGCGGGTTTAGAAATCCAACTGGATGAGGCCCAAGGAACGATCAGACTCCAGGAGGAGACCCTCGAAGCGCAACAAGCCACCATTGGGCACCAAAAACGAACGATCGAGGTGGCAGACCTGACATTGGAGATGGTCAGGAAGCAGTTACGCAAAATGGAACAGATTTTACGGAAGTTCCGTCGCGATGCGAGAAGATTTGGGAACCAAGTAATGAAACTTGGTGAATAGCTTGATGGGACTCAAGCTGAGGGGAGAGAGGAGCTATTGTCACAAATCGTGACTTAGCAATATGGAATATTTCACATGACTCACGATTTGTGAAATCATTTATGATTATGATATTTGATTTGATTTACGTTTATGTTTTCATGACTCACAATTGTGATGTCATATGATGTTATGACTTTCGCACCTGACTACAAGTATGAGTCAGGGGTTTCACGCATGTGACGCGATTAGCGCACATGACCTTTTATGGAAATTGGATACTATGGGGATTGTATACTATGACTCGGATGGTGAGTCATAGGATGTTTGTTATACTATGACTCACACGGCAGTCATAGTAAGGAGGTGACTCATAGTAAAGTCAGCAGGGTTAGGGTTGTGGGAAGAGCACCTATATAAGGAGGGTCACGGACACAGATAGCTAGCTCTTCACGCAACCACCTAACTTACATCCTATGTTATACTTTTACTATCAAACAATACTTCATTCTTATTACGGCCATCCGTTTATATCACCGACCGGAAGGTGATTCAAGCAACGTATCGCTAAGGAGCAGTCGCACGGGCTAGGAGTGAAAGGACTCAGAGTTCCCTAGGCGACATAAGGTTATGAGACATGAAGAGCGGTCAGACAAGCGGTACTTATCGTTACCTGTTGCAGTTAAAAAAGATAGTGTACCTTGTCCGGCAGACTAAGGATAGGTTTGTAACATATACTCGCAAAACCTGAAACAACACTGAAGTCATGTCAGGAATATCATAGAAGCCTTAGGAAAGGTAAACTCACACTCAAGCCATCTAAGTGTGAGTTTCACAAAGAACTAACAGAATAGCTGGGATTCATCATAGATGGAGATGGAGTCAGTATTGATCCCGTCAAGACTGAAGCAATATAGGAATGGAAACCACCAGAAACCAAGATAGGCATACATTGCTTTATGGGATTCAGCAACTTCTATCGGAGATTCATAGAAAGGTTTAGCCATATAGCCAAACCCTTATATGAGCTCATCAAGAAAGAGGTCAAATGGAACTGGACGTACCAACAACAACTGAGACTCGATGAACTACGCCAATGCCTAACCTCTGCAGCACCCCTGGTACATTAAGATCTGGAGAAAGAGATCATGATACAAACTGATGCATCAAAACATGTATGCTCAGGCATATGCTCACAAAAAGGGGAGGATGGAAAATGGCGACTAGTGGCATACCCCTTGAAAACGATGTCATCCGTGGAATGCAACTATGACATACACAACAAAGAGTGGTAGGCAATCGTGCAAGCTCTGAAAGAATAGTGAAGATATGCAAAAGGAAGTCGACATCGAGTACTGATACTTACCAACTACAAGGATCTGGTACCCTTTACCGCTACAAAAGAACTCAATGACCGATAAATTCGCTAGAGCGAAATCCTCAGCCAATATGTTATCAAGATAGAATACTGACCTGAAAAAGAAGGAGGTAAGGCAGATGCTCTAACGAGAAGAGTGGAAGACATCCCAGGAAAAAATGATGATAGGATTCAATAGAAATATAGAATCCAGCTACTTACGGAACACTACATTGAAGTAATGTAAGTAGTGAAGTTTAAAGAAAAGGATGCAGGAATCTGAGAAGCAAGCAAAACCGATATACAGATAAGGGCAATCCACGATGCACTGTCAAGAGGAGACAAGGAGATGAATGGAGTAGCACTTGGTGCATGTAATTGGAAGGGGTGATACCTCTGGTATCAATGGAAAATTTGGGTCCCAGAAGAAGAAGCGATAAGGACAACGATTATACGACGACACCACAACACACCGACAGCCGGCCATGGGGGAACAAGTAAAACTACCACCCTTCTAGCCAGGCAATATTACTGGGCAAAGATGCGAGACGGTATTAAAGAATATATCAACAGCTGCGATACTTGCCAAAGGTCGAAAGCAATCCGACATGTACTATATGGATTACTAGAGCCAAACGAAGCATCACACTAACCATAGAAATCCATAGTAATCGACTTTATAACCGACCTTCCAATATCAGCAGACTATGACACCATACTAGTGGTAATCGACCGATTAACCAAACTGAGTCATTTCATTCCTTGCAACAAGGATGTAACGCCTCCCTGGGTGTATCAGGCACCAAAGAGATGTGTCTCGGTAAGGTATAACGAAAACTAACTCAGATCCCAAACTGTCGGGACTTCAAGTGAGTGATAGCTATCGGAGATCTCAATAGGTTGTCAAACCGCCGTCGATTACTATATTGCCAGCTTCGCTAAGTCCTAGACTTACTTGCTGTGGTTTCGTGTGAACTGAAAAGAAGTAACTGATCAACCAAGTATATTGAAAACTCTGTCTGTCGAAGTCTGCCCTGTCTAAGCTCCAGAGGGGCAGCCTTTAAATACATGATCTCGCTTTTCCAATGCTTTCCATCTTCTTCCATTTGATTTCCAATCAACGGACATAACCAAGCTCCGCTTGTAAAGTCCTCCAATCAAACAAATGCCTCATGCACCTAAACGGTACTGCAAACAAAACCTGTATTATCCCGATACATGAAACAAAACATAAAACATATCGGGTATCAGCCTGATACCTGAAACCCAATATAAAACAAACTAAGTATCAAACGATACTTGAAACCAATAACAAAACAAACTAAGTATCAAACGATACTTGAAACAAACTAACCCCTTACTTGCCCTGCTAGTTTCTGTGAGCCTTGTCAGCCTTAGCAATAGTAACCAATACCGGTTACAAAGGATATCAAAACTAAAAACTTTGTGCAAATATTCCTGAGGGGAATATTTCGCATACATGCACTGCCAAAGGGTATTATCACGGATTGAGGAACCTTGTTCACGTAGGACCTATGGAGAGAAATAATGAAATCATTATGGATAGAAAGGAGGTTGAGTACCGCTTTCCATCCTCAAACTAATAGGCAAACTGAGCGGACAAACAGGATACTCAAACAATACCTATGTGCCTATATCAACTATCAAAAGGATGACTGGGCTGACCTACTGCCATTGGCAGAATGCCCATACAGCAATGAAAGACAAGAAATAATAAAGACTACATTATTCTTTGCGAATTATGGTCACCACCCGGAATATAAGGCAATTGGCCTCATGATACAAAAAGAAAGAACCATTAAGGAAGAAATAGGTCAGCTGTACAGTTGTAACATGTGTACATGTTCTGGTACCTCTATTACTACTCTCGTTAGCCTTCTCTTAGGCAGCTTATATTCATTTAATTTGATTTCTTTGGTATATGATTTTCCTACCGGAATCTCTATATTCCAGGGCCCTGATTACTGTATGCTTAGGAGGATCAGTAGGATTGTACCCCAGGAGTTTGAAGGGAAGGAACAGGTCATGTATACTGGCGGTAGGATAGAGGCAGTATTGTAGGAAAGCCCCGGCTTTCCAGGACGCCGGCCGGGCCACAGAATTCTGGTAGCTGTACACTCACCGGAAATGATAGTGGCTGCGGGTTTCCAGAGCCTCAGCTCTTGCAGGAAAGATTTCATGTAATTAAGAGTGGTCTCCTGGCTAGCAGGAGACATGAGACTTCAGACAGATGCTTAGACAGTGATTACATTTGGTTGAATGGCGATCCTATTGTTCCCCTTCGCTCTATTAACCATTCTATTGTACTTCCGTTGTCTTCGCCTCTCAGCAGGTAGCCCTTAAACACCACAGCGATAGCAGGCTACTGCTTAGGCTCTATTGTATAACCATTCACACAAGCCAGTGCCAGTTACATTTTTTACCCCTCAGCAGGTAATATCTGGTTATCAGGATTGAGAAGAGTGGGTAGGATTGATCACCCTTCCCTGTTCTTGATAACTAGTTAGAAGTAGGAGCAGCAGGGAGAGACTCCCAACTTAGGTGCTACATTGAACATTACAGACAGAAGTAGTCTGACCACTAAGTCTAGAAGGATATCCAGACCTCCCAGCAGACTTGGGAATAACCCTGATACAGACCCAGAAAGAGAAGGTGACAATACACCTATACCTAAACAAAGTTTCCTACAGCCAGGAGACCTTGATACAGACTCAGAAGAGGACCTTACAACTGAGCAAAAGGTCCAAAGGGAAAGCCAGAGAACAAAGACAGTACAGGAATCGAGACTAAGAACCAGAAGCATCTTGGAGACCCTTTCTGAAACCCTACCATCCTCGGCAGTACCCTCATGAAGTGAGACATCACCAGGCGGATCCCCAGACTCCCCAGGACCCTCTAGACCACCGCCAGTACCTCAGGGAAAAGGGAAAGAACCAGAAACGCCCTGATACCCGCCAGCACCACCGCCAACATCTAGGACGATGGCTGACGCTCCAGACCAACCCAGGAAACCAAAGATCAAGCTTCTACAACTATCCTACTTGATTAGAGACGGCGAAGTTCTACAACCAGACAAACTCCTGCGTTGGTTTAGTGAGGTTAACAAGTACTTATCCAGTTATGATGTCCTTGATGACACAGAAGATGTAGTGGACTACTATGGCGCCTATACAGAAAAGTGAGCACATAGTGCCTACCTTAACCTCATGCATGAGTTTGAAGACAACCAACCCTCCCTCCAAGAATTCAAGAATCGCTTTAAGTAGCTTTTTGAAGCATCAACCAACACACATGACCAGTACCTCAAATAGCAGAAGATACAACTGTCCTCAGGAGGCAAGCCAGTGAGAATTTCCAAGATTGCTGGAGAACTAGAAGACCAAGAGGAACACTGCCTAGAGACTCAATATCCGACTATGCACAAAGACAATGCTTTTTGGATGCCATGGATCCCAGGCTCAGAAGAAATGTGGAACCACAGATAAGAGATACCGATACCTGGAATCAAGTTATCCAACTACCAGAGAGATAAGATGCAACTATGTTCAAGACAGGAGCTTATTGAAGTAGCGGCACCTCCTCATGAACCTCCTCAAATAAACCAAACAAAACTAAGAACTATCCATAACAAACCAGTAACAGGCCAGCAGGAAAAGGGAAAGCTCCAGCAAGAAAATCGACCTCTCTCAAGCATCAGAAGCCAAGCAAGCAGGAAATGGATCGACACAAGAGAGAAGGAGCCTGTTACTACTGTGGAGAAGCAGGACATATGGTAAATGATTGTCCAAACAAGGAAATCAAGTGCATTCATGTCACTGTCACCCAGTACACCCCCGATAGCGATTAAAAGCACTATAAGGCAGAGAGCGATAACACAGAAGAGTTGGATGGAAGGAATACTATCATAACCTACAAGACTACTGTTGGCTCCCGAAGGAAGTAGCCAGGCCATTCCAAACGTTAGAATTCACAATGCTAGTTACCAAGAAACCTGCCAGAGTCCTGGCAGACACTGCAACCCTTGGCGGTACCCTAATCAGCAATCGCTTTGTTACAACAAACAATATTCTTGATACCAATAAGAAGACACCTACAGCACTCAAAATGGGTGTCAAATGATCCGGATCAAGTAGCAATCACACCTGCATCACTAATTTCGAAATTGGAAGCATGTAGATACTCAAGGTACACCTGAGCATTTCTCCAGTATCAGATTATGATATCCTATTCAGTATGGATCACCTGATACGCTTTGGAGCACTCATAGACTGCCAGAAAAATACCCTCTACTTTACTGACCACAAAGTCATAATATACTGTAATAGGAACAGCACCCAGCCTCGCTCAGCGATGGCTAAACAGGAAGCTATACCAGATTTCCTCAAGATGTTCCCTCAGGTTTTTGTCACAGAAATACCTGAAACCCTACCACCATTGCGGCGCTTTAACAACCAGATCTTGATCAAGGACCCAGACCTTTATGTCAAGATGCCAACCTTCAAGACTCTCTCAAAATTGATCCCTAAATTCAAGTCATGGATAGAGAAGTAAATCAAAACTTGGATACTCTACAGATTACAAACTCCCGGTGGCGCCAGCATGTTCATTCAAGGCAAACCTGATGGCAGGAAAAGACTATTAGTGTACCTTCGCTACAGGAATAAGAATACTAAAAAGGACGAAGCCCCAATCCCTAATCAGCTGCTCTTACCAAACACTGTGGGTAGAGCCAAATTTCGAAGCAAGATAGACCTCCGGATTTCCTACTTTCAGACAAGGGTTGAGCCTGAGGATGAGAAGTATACCACTATCACGACACTCTTTGGAGGCTTCGCCTGCAAAGTAATGCTGCAAGGAGACACAAATGCGCCAGGAACTTGCATGAGAGTCATGGAAGATACACTATCAGAAGGTTAGGAGTCATTGTATGGGTATACATAGACGATATCCTGAGATATAGCGATACACATCAAGACCATATCAAGCATATCAAAGCTGTTTGCCTGAAACTGCAAGAAGCGTACCTATATGCCAACCCAAAGAAGAGTGTTTTCTATGTACAAGAGCTTAATATCCTAGGTCATCATATCGATGATAGAGGCATTCACCCAGCCCCAGAGAAGATTACAAGCTTTGAGGACTGGACAAGACCTCAGAACAGAGAGGGACTACAGCATTTTTTTGTGGAATGGTTAATTATATCTGCCAGTTGCTACCACATATCGCCACCATTACTGCACCACTTACAGAGATTACTGGGGATGCTGAACGGATCTGGACAGACTTGCAGGAAGTAGCCTTTCAAGCTGTGAGAAAGGAGGAGAAAAATCATCAAGTTCTGAAACCTATTGACTATACCAACCCAGAACCAATCTCTCTATTCACCGATGCATCTCCTACCGGCACTGTAGCTTGGATCGGCCAAGGACCAACCAGAGATACAGCCAGACTGGCAGCATTCTATTCCAGGAAACTGTTAGCCTCTCTGAGTAACTACCCCACCCACCAACAGGAAGCACTTGCAATAGTTGTAGCTGTACAAGCCTTCGCACAACTGTTGTTCCACCCAAAGTTCACCATAGTTACCGACCATGAGAGTCTTACCAAGCTCATAATACAGAAGAATCTCAGTGACATGGACTAGAGATGGATAATGCATCTTAGCCTCTTCGATTTTAAATTAGAATATATGCCTGGAGTTTCGAATTATCCTATAGACTATCTGTCCTGAGTTCATGAAACCAATTCTGAGCCTGAAGATATAATACAACAGGACCCCACCTCTGAAAATTCGGATCTCCGGAACTACAACTCCAATCATATTCAAACCAACTACACTTCTTCCTTATACTATAGCCTAGATTTCGATGGTGAAATGGACACCATTGAAGAAATACAGCAACCTCGATCCCTCACTACTAGCGAATCTATATATCGCTTCTCTCCAGACTACCTAGTAAGCAAAGATATAGTAGCCAATGCAGTAACTCGATCCCAAGAGCCCAAGAATAGCGCTAGCAGCAACGATGGCAGCATCCAGGCAGTAAACTCTTGGGGAGACAAAGCTACCTAGAACCTTCACCAGACTAGAGGGGAACGCAGCCATTCAGCGCTCTCTTGGACAGCTTGCTATGATGACCAGTGCCTTACACACAGAGACAGCAAGGAAGCCAATGGATATTTCCCCTAGGACCCTGAAAATGAAAGCAAGCAAAGAAAGCGAAAGCAATATCAGATACTTCAATAGACAGTAGCCCCCCTCCATCAAACGATAGCTCTATTTCTCTACCATCACCAGAAGACAAATACCTCAGACTTACAGATATGTTAACTCCAGCCTCCACACCTCCAGCTTCACCAGCTTCGCCAGCTTCTAGACCCCTCTATAGTGATCCTGAAGCCTTCTGGAATTCTACAGAAAATGTTAAAGCCCAGACCTTACTTGATACCCTCCACTCGTCCCTTAGGGGAAAATTCCGCCCCGCTGTCATTGAAGCTATCCAGAATTATCCTCTTTTACTGCGAGTCCTGGAGACAACTGACAAGCTACACTATTCAATCCAGGATGGCCTCCTGATAGCTAATAATACCAACGGCTATTCTAACATCTATATCCCTATAGTACCCTTAGAAAGGGGGGTATCCCTTCAGGATTTCATCCTTAAAACAGTTCATGAAGGTCTAGGACATTTCTCAGCTAACAACTCCTACAAGTACGCCACCTGTTTCTTCTGGTTGCCTATGATGTGCCAGGACTCTATAGCCTACTGCCGCTCTTGTGATCAATGCCAGATCAACAAGGAACCTACCACCCATCCCGCAGGTTGATCTCTAGCCCTGCCAGCACCTAACGAAGCCTACCAATTCCTTACTATCGATTTCGCTGGCCCCTTCAACAAATCAAATAACCATACAACTAGCATAGTCATTATCGATTGCTTTATCTCCTACACTCATCTTATACCACTTCAGGACTCTGTCACCTCCGAAAAAGTATTGAGTAAGCTCTAGAAGACGATATTTGATGTTCATGGACATCCCGTAAGAATAGTACTGGACCAAGACTCCCGCTTTACCTCTAACTTGAAGTTCTAATATCACATAATGAAGTCAATGGGAATCCAGGTCTAGATGGCAACTCAATACGACTACCAAACCAATGCCCAAGTAGAGTGCGGGATTCGCACCCTTAAATAGATGATGAGGACCTTCATCAACAAAAGACAGAAAAACTGGTTCAAGCCCTCCCAGCAATAGCAGCTGCAATGAATGGCGCTCCTGATGAATCCTTCAGATTATATCTATACCAACCACTCTATAGATGCTCTTGGATGCTCTTCAATCCTGTCCTCAGATCTGCCAGCAAAATACTAGCCATGGACGAGATCTTGAATGCCAATGAAGCTACTAGAATAGAAGTTGATATGGCCAAAAAGCAAGCCACAATCCGGCAGAATATGCAAGTAGATAAAAAGAGTTACCTCAAATGAAGACTATTCAACTTTAGCACCAGACCTCTTTTTAGAGGATACCGTTACACCTCCGCCCCTGGATGATCCAAGAAGCTAGAGCCTCACTGGTTTGGACTCTTTAAGGTCCTAGAGCATGACTCTAGTAGCGATAACTACAAGCTTGAATTGCCTAAGAGATTGGAGCGCCGGCAGCCATACTTTCACATCTCATGCCTTAAGGAATATTATGAGAAAGGTCCTAATAGATTTGCATCCAGGAGTATAGATAGGCCGGCCCCTATACTCATCAACAATGCAGAAGAATGGGAAGCAGAGGAGATACTGGATTATCGCCTACAAAACAACAGAGTCAAGTTCCTGGTACACTGGAAACGGTATAATAGGACCAATCACTCTAGGGAACCAATCGAGTACCTGGAGAACTCAATGGAAATCATAGCAGAATACTGGAGAGAAAACCACAGCATACAACCGATGCCTAAGATCACCTCCCACTTTGTCAAGACCTCTTGGGAACCTATGGAAGTCTCTACAATCCCTTGTCCTAGAACCATAGTACCCAATGATTTCTGGCAGCCCTATAATGATGGGGAATGCAATTCTGCAGGGTCGGGTGGTAGCTACTTCAATACTGAAAATGATTCTATGCTCTGGCCTTGGGAGAGCGGCAATGAGGCCAATGGCATTAGGAGAAGATAAGTTTTGTTAAGATTTGAGGAATGTAACATGTGTACATGTTCAGGTACCTCAATTACCACTCTTGTTAGCCTTTCCTTTGTCAGATTAATTTCCTTTGATTTGATTTCTTTTGTATTTGATTTCCCTACCGAAATCTCTAGATTCCGGTGTCCAGATTACTATATGTGCAGGAGGATCAGCAGGGTTGTGCCCCAGGAGTTCCAAGATAGGAACAGGTCATGTATACCAGTAGTAGGATAGAGACAGTGTATTGGGGAAGCCCCTGGCTTTTCAGGACTCCAGCAGGGCCACAGAATTTCGGTAGCTGTACACTCACCTGCAATAATAGTGGCTGCATGTTTCCTTGAACCTCAGCCCTTGCAGGTAAGATTTAAGGTATATAAGAGTGGTCTCCTGGCTAGCAGGAGACATGAGACTTCAGACAGATGCCTAGACAGTGAATACACTTGGTTGAAGGGCAATCCTAAAATTCTCATTCGCTCCATAAACTATTCGGTTGTACGGCCCTTGTCTTCGCCTCTCTGCAGGTCTTGATCAGACACCAAAGCGATAGCAGGCTACCGGTTAGGCTATATTGGCTAACCGTTCACACTGGCTAGCCCCTCTTACAACAGTATCCTATGACAGGAAATGGTCTGTGCACAGTTGAGACAAAAGGAAATTAAGAACAGCCCACAAAACCTGATCTGAATCTCAAGTCAGGCGATATTGTATGGTTACTGCCAAGGAACATCAGGACTATAAGACTATGCAAGACGCTGGATTACAAGAAAATCGGACCATTCAAGATCCTTACTTAGGTGGGCACCAGTGCCTAAAAATTGTCCTTGCCCCAACAGATGAAGGTCTACAACACCTTCCATATCTCACTCCTCGAACACTATCACAACAATCAATTCGCCTCACAAAGACAATCACCACCACCTTCTATCAAAATAGAAGCAGAAATCAAGTACGAACTTGTAGAAATCATCGATTCACACTTGTACCGAAGACGCCTACAATGCAGAGCCAAGTCGACTGACTACTCACCTTAATATGACTAATATGGTACCCTGCCGAGAATTTCAACAATGCCAGCATCACTGTTGAACGTTTCCATCAGCAGTACCCAAGAAAACCCTGAATGGGTTACAGTCAAGATTGAACCCGTGGAGGAACAACAAAAGGAACAAACAACCTTGGCACCCGGCGACGGTTGGGGCAATAGACAAAGAGCTATTACACCAACCAGCCCACCATATGCAACTCAGGAGAAAAGATAAAAACAGGCAGACCAGAATGCTCTCTCATAGACTGCCTGCAATGACGACCAGTGCCACGTCCTTTTACACGATAAGGAAGGATCTAATTGGTTTCCTAAACAGCTAAAAATACGCAAACAACTGCAACTCCACAAGGAAACGTCCTAGATCCACTGCTTCAAGGACAACGGCCTTGTACATCGACACAAGAAAATTGATACCCAGTATTACCCAAGACGCAATAGTAAAGCGGCACTCCTGAACTAAAATGATGCACTCATACGGAAAAGGAAGGCAACTGTAAGGACAGAGTTGAGGAGAGAGGAGGGCGAAATTATTGAAACAGATACTAGTCCAGATGTTGGATGTCTGGAAGGACAAATTAACGGGTTACAAACCAACTTGGCACCGCCGAAGTCACAATTCTCAACCAAAGAGACGATATGCAGACCTACCAGAGGAAGATTGCTGATCAAGATCAAACTTTCAGAACGGCGAACTTCACATTGGAAGTAGTCCGGAAAAGTTGGTAAAACGCCTAACATCAGGTTCGGAAGTGGAAAAGGAATTGCACTGGTTTCGGGAAAGCCTGACGAGGATCTGATATTGAGCCAGAAGGGACTTATGCTGATCAGAAAGGGGAGCTAATGTCATAATTGGTGACTAGGCAAGGGAGGATATCATATGAGTCATAGTTATGAGTCATAAGGCGGTCAGATTTCGCACTATGACTCATTAGTAGTCATTGGGTTATACTTAATGCACACTATTACAATTATTGTTATATTGTGATTGGTTGATTGAGTGCATGACTCCCACTTGTGAGATATATAATGTAATGATTTTTGCACATGACTCATATTATGAGTCATGGGTTTAGCACATGTGACCACTTTAGAGCAAATGACTTGTTTTATGAGTTTTGATTGGTTTGATACACTGTGCATTTGATGCATAGGAGTCAGCTGCTGGATTTCATATTATTACTCGATATGAGTGATGCCTAGACTGTGACTCATAGATATGAGTTACCAAGGTTATAGTTGTGGGAAGAGTCCCTATATAAGGACCTCTAGGCGTCCTGTAGTTCAGACCCTTCACCCAACTAACTAAGTTCTTTCCTATACAATTACTTTACATCTTTACTTCTCTACTCCTCTATTGGAGTTGTGCGTTAGGGACTATAGGCTTTGGCTATCAATACAACATAGGCATAGGCCTAAGAGTAATATTGGATCTCCACATAGTACTGCTTGTTGCCATAGATCTCTTACCTTTGTGGCTAAGATTAGAACCACGCACCATACCAGACTATAAGGACGGCAGGGTCACATTCCTTCAACCTACAGAGAAGTAGTTACATGTTGCAAGTCAGCTGACAGCATAGGATCGTAACAGGAGTAGAGGAATAGAGGACCAGATGGGGTTATCCGGACCTACTCCTGTTACACCTTGGAGGTAGCGTCTGCGGGCGTCAGTGGTGGCCGAGCAGGAGTGTATTGCATGTTGGAAGTCTTCGTCATAGTCCCAGTGCCGTGGACGGAGGGTGGGCTCCCCTTAGAGGCCCAGCAAGTGTGGAGAGCTAGGTAGCTCTTGTGGGCATGCATTTGATGAAAGGGGCCAGCAACGAACTTGCCCAGGCCAAAGAAAGGATATGGCGACAAGGACAGTCTGAAGGGGTAGTAGGTATTGAGAGGTCAGCCCTGTCCTGAGTCGTGAATGAGGGTCTGGTGGGCCCACCACCTAAGGCCAGTATAGGCAGTGCGCATAACAGGTAGCATGGTGAGAGGGGTACAGAGGGGTGCGAGGTCTGCAGATAGTATTGGGGGGAAGGACAAAGAACCCTGGATGGGGAGGACGAGGTGGGCCATTGCGTCCACTGGCAGGTAGGTGCGGACAGGAGGGGAGGCAGGAGCAGTTTTCCAATGGTGAGGATTAACATTGGGCTGAAGACATCTTGCGAGGTGAAGCCACAAGTCATGAGCGCAGGAATAGAGGAGTAAGGGAAAGTGCAGCAGGAGCCGCCCTGCGGCAGGGTTGATAGTAGGTGGGGGGCACACCAGTGTGAGTACAGCAAGCCTATACTGGTGAGCGCACAAGATGGTAATAGGAGGGAGGCAACTCTCCAGCGAGAGGAGAGAGAGTCTATTAGAGCGGAAGCAATTGTTAACCCATCTCTGGATCTGATACTAGAAGACGTCAATATGTTGTAGCATTCTGGGGGAGGGTACGAAGAGGTCAGCCCTATAGGTAAGGATGGGGAGGAGGAGGGAGACAGTGAGGTGGTAGCACAGGTGGGGAGAGAGGCCAGTCCCTGGTGGGGAAAGCCTGCGAACTATGGCAACGGGGCCTTAGGCGAGGCTAAGTTGCTAGGAGAAATGAGTGGACGTGGAAAGAGATGGCGTGAGCCAGTAGCAAAGTCATCTGAGAGAGTTGGCAGGATGGAAACTCTCCCCATCCAGGTGTATGGGGATGATGCAAGGGGAGACTTGCTGGTTCTTGATGCGCCAGTGAATAAGCTCCATCTTGGGGACAGAAAAGGGGACATTGCGCAGCTCTGCAACGCTTGATCCTGGAAATGCTGCTTGTAGCAGCTCAACACTGCTGCCGTAAGAAGAAGAAGATACAGTCAATGTAAAATCATCAACATAGGAAAGAATAAGACCCCTGCTTAACAACACCCCGCCTAGTAGTACTTAGATAGATACTCAACCCTTAACCCTAACCCTGGTGACTCATAGTGCATCATAGTATGAAATCTATCAGCTGACCCCAATTAGTCAACTGCACAGCATACCAAAACTAATCATAACTCAAATAACAAGTCATGTGCAGTAATGTAGTCACATGTATGGAACCCATAACCCAGAATGTGAGTTATGTACAAAACACATTAATATTATATCACTCACAAGTGCAAGTCATGCACACGATCAACTAATCACCAAATAATAATGATTGCTCAAGTTTGCATCATGTAAAACCCCATTACTACTAATGAGTTATAGGGTGAAATATCCAAACTTTATTAATTATAATTCTAAGTTATCTGATATCCATAGCGCTTAGTCTCTAATAATGAGAGTGGTCGTTTTTGTCTGGGATATTGTAACATGTGTACATGTTCCAGTACCTCTATTCCCACTCTCGTTAGCCTTTCCTTTATCAGATTACATTCATTTGATTTGATTTCTTTGGTATTTGAGTTCGCTACTGGAATCCCTAGATTCCGGCTTCCTGATTACTCTATGCTTTGGAGGATCGGCAAGATTGTGCCCCAGGAATTCCAAGGGAAGGAACAGGTCATATATACCGGCGGTAGGATAGAGGCAGTATTAGGGAAAAGCCCCAGGCTTTCCAGGACTCCAGCAGGGCCACAGGATTCTGGTAGCTGTACACTCACCGGTAATGATAGTGGCTGCGGGTTTCCAGAGCCTCAGCTCTTGTAGGAAAGATATCATGTATTTAAGAGTGGTCTCCTGGCTAGCAGGAGACATCAGACTTCAGACAGATGCCTAGACAGTGAATACACTTGGTTGAACGGCAATCCTATTATTCCCCTTCGCTCTATAAACTATTCTATTGTACTGCCCTAGCCTTGGCCTCTCAGCAGGTCTCCCTTAGACACTAAAGCAATAGCAGGCTACCGCTTAAGCTCTATTGTATGACCGTTCACACCGGCTAGCGCCTGTTACATTTTTTTCGCCTTAGCAGGTGATATCTGGTTCTCAGGATTGAGAACAGTGGGTAGGATTGATCACCCTTCCCTTTTTTTGATAACTAGTTAGAAGCAGGAGTGGCAGGGGAACACTCCTGGCTCAGGTGCTACATTCATCATTACGGACAGAAGATGTCAGACCACAAGGTCCTGATGGATATCCAGACCTCCCAGGAGACTTGGGAATAACCCAGACACAGACCCAGAAGGAGAAGGTGACGAAACACCTATACCTAAACTAATTTTCCCACAACCAGGAGACCTTGATACAGACTCAGAAGAGGACCTAACAGTAGAGCAAATCGTCCAAAGAGAAAAACAGAGAACAGAGATAGCTCAGGAATCGAGACCAAGAACCAGAAGCATTTAGGAGACAGTCTTTGGAACCCTACTACACTCTGCAGTACCCTCAAGAAGCGAGACACCACCTGGCGGATTCCCAGACTCCCCTGGACTCTCTAGACCACCACCAGTACCTCAGGGAAAAGGGAAAGAACCAGAAACATCCTGTCACCCGCCAGCACTTCCGCCAGCATCTAGGACGATGGCTGATGCTCCAGACAAACCCAGGAAACCAAAGATCAAGCTTCCACTACCGTCCAAGTTCAATGGAGAAGGCGAATATCTACAACCAGACAAACTCGAGCACTTGTTTAGGGAGGTTAAGAAGTACTTATCCAACTATAATTGTTCTTGATGACACAGAGGATTTAGTGGACTACTATGGCGCCTATAGAGAAAAACAAGCACATAGTGCCTACCTCAACCTTATGGATAAGTTTGAAGACAACCAACCCTCCCTCCAAGAATTCAAGAATCACTTTAAGCAGCTTTTTGAAGCATCAACCAACATAGATAACCTGTACCTCAAATGGCAGAAGATACAACAGTCCTCAGGAGGCAAGCCAGTGAGAATTTCCTAGATTGCTGGAGAACTAGAAGTCCTCAGAGGAACACTGCCTAGAGACTCAATATCAGACCATGCACAAAGACAATGCTTTTTGGATGCTATGCATCCCATTCTCAGAAGAAATGTGGAACCACAGATAAGAGATACCGATACCTGGAACCAAGTTGTCCAACTGGCAGAAAGATTTGATGCAACAATGTTCAAGACAGGAGCCTATGGGAGTAGCGGCAGCTCCTCAAGAACCTCAGGAAATAAACCAAACAAATCTAAGAACTCTCCACAACAAACCAGCAACAAGCCAGCAGGAAAAGGCAAAGCTCCTGCGAGAAAATCGACCTCTCTCAAGCATAAGAAGCCAAGCAAGCAGGAAATGGATCGACGCAAGCGAGAAAGAGTTTGTTATTACTGTGGAGAAGCAGGACATATGGTAAATGATTCTCCAAACAAGGAAATCAAGTCCTATCATATCACAGTGACCCAGGAAACCCCCGATAGCGATGAAGAGCTCTATAAGGCAGAGAGAGATAACACAGAAGAGTTGGATAGAAGGAATACCATCATAACCTACTAGACTACTGTTGGCGCCCCCAAGGAAGCAGCCAGGCCATTCCAAGCATTTGAATTCACAATGCTAGTCAACAAGAAACCCGCCAGGGTCCTGGCAGACACTGGAACTATTGGCAGTACCCTAATCAGCAATCGCTTTGTTACAACAAACAATATACCTTATACCAATAAGAAGACGCCTACAACACTCAAAATGGCTGTTAATAGATCAAGATCAAGCAGCAATCACTCCTGCATCACTGATATCGAAATTGGAAGCATGAAGGTACCCAAGTAATACTTGAGCGTAACTCCAGTATCTGATTATGATATCCTACTCAGTATGGAAGACCTTATACGCTTTGAAGCAGTCATAGACTGCCGAAAAAATACCCTCTACTTACCTGACCACCAAGTCAGAGGAAACTGCAATGGCAACAGCACCCAGCCTCGCTCAGCGATGGCTAAACAGGAAGATATACCAGATTTCATCAAGATGTTCCCTCAGGTTTTTAACACAGAAATACCTGAAACCCTACCACCATTGCGGCGCTTTAACCACCAGATCATGATCAAGGACCCAGACCTTTATGTCAAGATGCCTACCTTCAAGACCCCCTAAAAATTGTTCCCTAAATTCCAGGCATGTATAGATAAACAAATCAGGTGTGGGATACTCTACAGATCACAAACTCCCGGAGGTGCCAGCATGTTCATTCAAGGGAAACCTGATGGCAGGATAAGACCTTTAGTGGACCTTCGCTACAGGAATAAGAACACTAAGCAGGACGAAGCCCCAATCCCTAACCAGCAGCTCATACTCAACACTGTGGGCAGAGCTAAATTTCGAAGCAAGATAGACCTCAGCGATGCCTACTTTCAGACCAGGGTTGAGCCTGAGGATGAGAAGTATAACACTATCAAGGCACCCTTTAGAGGCTTCGCCTGCAAAGTAATGCTGCAAGGAGACACAAAGGCGCCAGGAACTTTCATGAGAGTCATGGAAGATACACTATCAGAAGAGTTAGGAGTCTTTGTATAGGTATATATTGACGATATCCTGAGATATAGCGATACACATCAAGACCATATCAAGCATATCAAAGCTGTTTGCCAGAAAGTGCAAAAAGCGCAGCTATATGCCAACCCTAAGAAGAGTGTTTTCTTTGCACAAAAGCCCGATATCCTAGGTCACCCTATCGATGATAAAGGTATTCACCCAGCACCAGAGAAGATCAGAAGCATTGAGGACTGGACTAGACCTCAGAACAGAAAGGAACTTCAGCGCTTTAGTGAGATGGTGAATTATATCCCCCAGTTCCTACCACACATCGCCACCATTACAGCACCACTTACAGAGCTTACCGGCGATGTTTAATCGATCTAGGCAGACTTGCAAGTAGCAGCCTTTCAAGTAGTGGAAAAGGCGGCGAAAAATTATCAAGTTTTTAAACCTATTGACTATACCAACCCAGAACAAATCTTGCTATTCACTGATGCATCTCCTACCGTCAGTGGCGCTTGGATAGGCCAAGGACCAACCAGAGATACAGCCAGAACGGCAGCATTCCATTCTAGGAAACTGTCAGCCTCTCATAGTAACTACCCTACCCACCAACAGGCAGCGCTTGCAATAGTTGTGGCTGTACAAGCCTTCGCCCACCTTTTGTCCCACACAAAGTTCACCATAGTTACCGATCATGAGAGTCTTACCAAGCTCATGACACAAAAGAATCTCAGTAAGCAGCAGCAGAGATGGATAATGCATCTTAGCTGCTTCGATTTTAAAATAGAATTCATGCCTGGAGTTTCAAATTATCTGGCAGACTATCTATCCAGAATCCATGAAACCAATTCAGGGCCTGAAGATATGATACTACAGGACCCCACCTCCGAAAATTCAGATCTCCAGAACTACAACTCCAATCATATTCAAACCTACTACACCTCTTCATCATACTATAGCCTAGATTCCGCCAGCGAAATGGAAACCATTGAAGAAACACAGCACTCTCCATCCCTCACTCCTCGCGAATCTATATATCGCTCCTCTCCAGACTACCTAGCAAGCAAAGAGTTAGTAGCCAAAGCAGTCACCCACTCCCAAAAGCGCAAGAATAGAGCTAGCAGCAACAATAGCAGCATCCAGGCAGGAAACTCTTTGGGAGACAAAACTACCTAGAATCTCACCAGCCCAGAGAGGAACAAAGCCATTCAGCACTCTCTTGGACTGCCTGCTAAGATGACCTGTGCATTACTCACAGAGACAGCCAAGAAGCCCATGGATATTTCCCCAAGGACCCTGAAAAGCGAAAGCAAGTAAAGAAAGCGAAAGCAACATCAGATACTTCAATGGACAATAGCCCCCCTCCATCAAACGATAGCTCTATGTCCCTACCATCACCAGGAAACAAATACCTCAGACTTGCAGATATGTTAACTCCAGCCTCCCCACCACCGGCTTCATCAGCTTCGCCAGCTTCTAGACCCCTCTATAGTGATCCTGAAGCTTTCTGGAATTATAGGGAAACTGATAAGGCTCAGACCTTCCTTGGTACCCTCCACTCATCCCTCATGGGATAATTCCACGAAGCTGTCATTGAAGCTCTCCAGAATAACCCCCTTTTTCGGCAAGTCTTGGAGACAACTGACAAGCTACACTATTCAATCCAGGATGGCCTCCTGATAGCTGACAATACCAACGGCTATTCTAACATCTATGTCCCTATGGGACCCTTAGATATGGGAGTATCCCTTCAGGATTTCATCCTTAAAACAGTTCATGAAGGCCTAGCACATTTCTCAGCTCACAAGTCCTACAAGTACACCGCTTGTTTCTTCTGGTGGCCTCAGATGCGCCAGGACTTTATAGCCTACTGCCGCTCTTGTGATCCATGCCAGATCAACAAGGAGCTCTCCACACTTCCGGCAGGTAGATCTCTACCATTGCCTGCAGCAGACGAAGCCTACCAATACCTTGCCATCAATTTCGCTGGCCCCTTCAACAAATCAAACATCTATACAACTATTATAGTTATTATCGATCGCTTTACCTACTACACTTATCTTATACCACTACAGTACTCTGCCACCTCCTAAAAAGTATTCAGCAAGCTCCAGGAGACGATATTTGATGTTCATAGACATCCACTAAGCATAGTACTGGACCAAGACTCCCACTTTACCTCCAAGTTCTGGTCTCAGATGATGAAGTCAATGGGAATCCAGGTCTGGATGGCAACTCAATACCACCTCCAAACCAATGGCCAGGTAGAGCGCCGGATTCGCACCCTTAAACAGATGATGAGGAACTTCATCAACAAAAGACAGAACAACTGGTCCAATGCCCTTCCAGCGATAGCAGCAGCCATGAATGGCGCCCCCTATGAATCCTTAGGAGTATCCACATACTAAGCACTCTTTGGACGCCCTTGGAAGTTCTTCAATGCTGTCCTCAGATCGCCAGTAAAGTACCGCAGTGGACGAGATCTTGAATGCCCATGAAGCCACCAGGATGGAAGTTGATATGGCAAGAAAGCATGCCACATTCCGGCAGACTGTTCAAGCAGATAAAAAGAGGAACCCTTATCGAAGACTATTCAACATTTGTACCAGAGTCCTTGTTAGAGGACGCCCTTACACCTCCGCCCCTGGACGATCCAAGAAGCTAGAGCCTCCCTGGTTTGGACCCTATAAGGTCCTAGAGCTTGACTCTAGTAGTGATAACTACTAGCTTGAATTTTCCTAAGTGAAAGGAGCGCCAGAAGCCATACTTTCACATCTCATGCCTCATGGAATACCATGAGAACGATCTTAATAGATATGCATCCAGGAGGATGAATAAGCCGGCCCCTATATTCATCAACAATGCAGAAGAATGGGAAGCAGAGGAGATACTGGATTATCACCTACAGAACGACAGAGTTGAATTCCTGGTACGCTGGAAACTGTATGAAAGGACAGATGACTCTAGGGAACCTATCGAGAACCTGGAGAACTCAATGGAAATTATAGCCAAATACTGGAGAGAAAACTACAGCATAGAACCGATGCCTAAGATCACCTCCCACTTTGTCAAGACCTCTTGGGAACCTATGGAAGTCTCTACAATCCCTTGTCCTAGAACCATAGTACTCAACGATTTCTGGCAGCCCTATAACGATGAGGAATACGATTCTGCAGGCACAGATGATAGCTACTTTAATACTGATGATGATTCTATGCTCTGGCCTTGGGACAGCAGCGATGAGGCCTATGGCCTTAGGAGAAGATAAGTTTTGTTCAGATTTGGGGAATGTAACATGTGTATATGATCTGGTACCTCTATTCCCACTCTCCTTAGCCTTTCCTTTGTCAGATTATATTCATTTGATTTGATTTCTTTTGTATTTGATTTCCCTACCGGAATCTCTAGATTCCGTTGTCCTGATTACTGTATGCTTTGGAGGATCAGCAGGATTGTGCCCCAAGAATTCCAAGGGAAGGAACAGGTCATTTATACCGGCTGTAGGATAGAGGCAGTGTTGTGGGGAAGCCCCTGGCTTTTCAGGACTCCGGCAAGGTCACAGGATTCCGGTAGCTGTACACTCACCGCTAATGATAGTTGCTGCGGGTTTCCAGAGCCTCAGCTCTTGCAGGAAAGATTTCATGTATTTAAGAGTGGTCTCCTGGCTTGCAGGAGACATCAGACTTCAGACAGATACCTAGACAGTGAATACACTTGGTTGAACGGTGTTTCTATTGTTCCCCTCGCTCTATAAACTATTCTATTGTACTCCCCTTGTCTTTCCCTCTCAGCAGGTCTCCCTTAGACACCAAAGCGATAGCAGGCTACCACTTAGGCTCTATTGTATAACCATTCACACAGGCTAGCGCCTGTTAAGGATATCTGATGGGAAGGTGGTCAATTTGATCGAATCTTTATTTATTAGCATTTAACTCCTTCAAAATCTCAAACTCTTCAGTCCCTTCAATAAGTGCCTGTGCTCTTTAGTGATCCTGTTTCAATCTCTTTACCTTGTTTTCTTTCTCCACTATTTTATTATAATATTCCTTCTCTTGCTAGTATTCCTTTTCAAAACTAAACATGGACCACGATACCAATAGATCATACAACATCAAAACATAAGCCATGCTCCTGGAGGTTTAAACTGATGCATATTGTATAGTTTAGAGGGTTTGACCTATTGAGGTAGGAAATATATCGAGGGTGGCAAGGCGAGTAAATCTTGACCCAAGTCTTATCCTAGTAGACAAAATATCTGTATATGATAAGATTATATTAGTATTAAAATGATGATTTAAATATGTACAAAAAAAACATATACCCACTGTGGATCCATCCAAATAGTCCCTAAAGTAAATATCATTCTAGCTTCTTCAAGATATTTGCTCAGGGCAGGTTTAGGCTGTACAGGAGGATATTAGTAGATGTTATAGTTATTATACATGGCACAGTTGATTGTGGAATGAGTCAACTTATTCCCCAATTCTCTTACTATCTTGGGAAAGGTTTTTTGATATCACATAGTCTCATTATCTTGTGAGGCACTCTTCAATGCAAGCGACATTTGGGAACCCTCTGAACTCACTTCAGGCTGTCCTGAATCATCTAATCCTGGAAGAACAGCATACAAGTCCCAAAAGTCATTTGGGTTACCTGCACGCTCCTATAATATTTCTCACCCCTAATTATTACTTGCTATTTTCAATTTTCTTTTTATATTGTATATCTTAGCTTTCTGACAAATATGATAAGTAGAGTCCAGATGAATGACAAGGTATTTGGAGATGTCATTCCAGGTTTTATATCTAATAAATGAAGAATGACCATCACACAACATATATCTACTAGTATCTCAACAGCTCCACTTGTATGTCCCATCTTGGATGTATATAGAGGAATCAAGAAGGAGTGTCCAGACTGACTGGGTTGGGAGGGTGTCTGGTTGACTCTCAACTACAGCAATGAAGATGGCCATTTTGTTGTTGCTATCATGCCCCTCTAAGGAAGGATCTCACATGAACAATATATTAATCGGCCGCACTCGTAGTTATAATCTGTAGAAAATTCTCTATAGCTGGTCCCAGTATGAGCAAGTTGAATACCCATACTGTAAACTTGACTTTTATTATGGCATTCTGACTAAGAAAACCTATGTTTTATACCATAAACACAGCTCCACCACCTCTGCACGTAGTCGAGTACATGGTGCAAAATGTGGTGCGCATTAAAAAAAAAAAAACCATCACTAGCGACTTTTGCCTCCTCCTTGCTGTGGAAACATGATGCACCTCAGTGCAGAACCTCCCTACTATGGTTGCCATGCACTTCCCGTTTTCCCCAAAATTAGCCCAAAGTTGAGTTTTAATTGGCACAGGCTCAAATCACCTTTAGTCTCATTTTTTATTTTTTGCCAATATGTTAAAAATCCAATAACTGGAATCATGTTGCAGTGGTCTCTTTGATGACAAAGATGTGTGACACCTTCGATTCCCACTCAGTCACGACGGCAGTGACTTCCTAAATAACCTTTGGTAAAGGCAAATTTGGCGGGTCAGTTCTGATTTATCATTATTTGAATAATTCCGCTTGGGGGAATCATACTATTATATAATATGGTGGGTGTAGTGTATTGATGAGCAAGCTCCTTCTCCGCGATTTTCCTGACCCCTCTTTTCGCTTTCCCTTTTGGGAAGGTGGGAATGGGGGTAAACACCGAACGATAGTCTCACGATCCCCCTGGCTGAACTTTTGGGGCTTCATAGGCCTGGGGTAACTTCATCGTGGGACTTTAAAAACGACCCATACCTGGGGGACAAAACTGGCGAAATGCAGTCGGTATTGCACTGTCTCAGGCTGCTCACTGTCGGGCCGGCCAGGTTTTTACAATCTCAATGGGAGCTGGTTTGCCTGGGCTAGCACTCCCCTAACGAAAATTATGGTTTCCCTGCACCATGAGCAGAGGAAAATGGTTGCTGGTTACCCCATATTGCTCTCTGATGAGCCGGGACTTTTGAAACCCAGAAGAGTTGTCAAGATCAGGGAGGTTTCTTTTGTTGGGTTTTCCTTTGTTTTAGGGAGTTTACTGCGGGTTGCCTATGGGGGCCTGGACAGCGGTGGAGCGGATTTACGGTGTGGGTTTTCTTGTTGCTTCCTGCCTATGCTTTTTTGGACCTGTATTTTTGCTTTGTTGCTGAGGGTGTGAGGGGTTTTCTTGCAGTTCTTGGCAGCTTGGCTGGGTGTGGGATGTGCGGTTGGTTCCATACCAGAGGAACTTGGGGCGGCTTGTTTTTCCTTAGGCCAGTGGGGGAGGTTTTTGACTGACATACCTCAGGGTCAAATCGGGGGTGTCCTGCGGGAGAGGTCCAGGAGGGGTTCAATGAGAGTGTCGGTTGCATGTGCAACTCCACCTCCCTGACTGGATATTCTGGAGGCCCTTTATAGCAGAGGTTTGCACCTATTTAAGCAAATAAATTCTAGGATTTAACAAAAAAAACAAAATGGTGTATTGATGAGGTAGGGTATTGGCCTCTTGGTGGTGGTGGGTGGTCTAGAGTGCAGAATGTGCTCGACTGTACCTATCTTTGATTCATGCCTACCTGCCTACCTATCTATCTATCTATCTATCGTTCACCGAGCACATGAGCTCTTTCCCGAAACATACCAAACGAGTAACCATACTCACAAAAGCCATATGAACAACATATCATAGCAGAGTCCCTTCCTGCGAAATACCCGGCCCAATCTCCCAGCCTATCACACCGCAATATAACGCGAGAAGCATGCGAACGAGTGATACTGCGTGAATCACTCCCACCCCCCGCGCTCTGGGTATCAAACGCCATATAGATCTACTCCAAAGCCCCTCGGTATCTAATTAAGTTAAATACGCTAATTTCACAATCTATAGAGGCATTCAGCCCCGGGGTCAAAAAAGCGTTTTTCGAGTGCTAAGTTTCGAGTGGATCCGCCAGATGTATCCAACAAAAAAAAGCCCCACCGGACATTACACACATCAAACTCCTTCAGCTCGAAAAAACTTGCATCAACACTTTTCGGCCCCTCGGCTGAACCCTTCTGATGTGAGGCGTGCGTTGTTTACCAAAAAAAATGGGGAATCGTCTAGTGCAAACAAACGCCTTTGATCCCAGAAGTTCCTTTTCGAGCTATTTGTGGCGAAACGGGGGAGGGGAGGAACGGAGGAAGAGGGGAAAATGGAGAAAAAGAAAAAAGAAAAGATAAGATAAGAGTGAGGAAGAAACTGCTAGTGATAACAGTAGAGAGATGAAAAGGAAAAAGAAAGATTGTCAGTTGGTAGGAGGGTGGGAGGAGGGGAGGCGAATCCGCTATTACTAGTATCCGGCGGAGCACAATCGTACCCGCTTCCCGAGAACTACCACTACCACTACTACGATACACACTCTTTACCCCCCCCTCCAATCCCTCCGCCTCAAACTCTCTCACCTCCCAAATTTCGCTTTCATCCCTGTCTCAATCCCATCCCAAATCGACTCGCAAACCTCGCGATCTCTGAACCTTCTATTCCGCTCAATACTCAAGCACTTCACGCCGGCGCCCCACCCCCTAACCTGGTTCGGCACCGTCTCCCCATCCCAGCCGACATAAAAACCCCTCACCTGCCTGAACAGTTCCACGGGATTATTCCACTTATAATCCCTGAATTGCCATGCCTGTCCGGTTGTAAACACCCCAACCACACGGTCCCAATAGTCCGGTTTAAACTTCTCGATACTGTCAACGACCAGGAAGCGCACGGGAGCGGTCGGGTGGATCGCTGGAATCAGCCGGGATATTTGGTGGATTGTCTCGTGGGGTCCCGGCAATTGGGAGGAAGAAATGAAGGCGCCATTTTCCAGAAAGGGTTTTATGTTCGCCATTGTTAGGAGGGAGGAGGCGGAGGGGGATAGGAGGATTATGGGATCACGGGAGCGGGATTTACTGGGAGATTTGTTGGGAGTTGAGGTTGCTGGGGTGCCGCCGCTGGCGGGGTGGCTGGAGCGATGGGGAAGGGATTTTTGCTGAGAGTGGTGGTGGGGGTGGTGGTGATGGTGAGGGCCTGGGGTTGAGGGAGGGGGATTACTGCCACTAGGTTTTTGGTTGCGGAGCCGGGTTATGAAGTCTTCAGCTTGTTTGCGGACGTGGGAGAAGTCCTTTTTGCTTGTCAGCTCACGGCCATTTCGTTATAGGGAGTTGGCAGGGGCTGTTACTGTAGGTTTAATTCCGCGGAGGAACGTATTCCGGTTAGACAACACCCTCTCATAGCTGTAAATCTCCAGCAACCTCGGATCCGTAACTCTAACCTTCCCACTCAACGCTGCTGATGACCCACCAATCTTCGCACTTCCCCCGAGAGCGCTCTGCACACCTTGTCCCCCCACTGCCGTAGTGCCCGCTACTCCACCACCACCCAACACAGCAGCAGCGGTATGAGCATCAGCACTGGCTGAAGTGGAAGCAACAGCTGATGCCAAAGGCTTAATAAAATCTGACTCTTCCTGCCCACCCTCAAGCCAAGTGACCAACTCCAACCTCTCCAAGAATGCAAGATTGGTGACTGCCCCATCGCCCAAGTTCTGCGCTTTGGTGATGTAGTCTGGAATCGTATCCTCACGGTGAAGCCAAGCGAAGTAGATGGAGCGCAGGTCGACGGATTCCCCGCTGGACTTGTGAAAGCGCGTTTTTGTCCACAGGGTGAATGCGGCGGAAGGGAAGATCAAGTATGACGCAGAGGCTAGAGTGACCGGGGGGGCCTCCTGTGGTGGCGGGTTGGGGGTATGAGAGAGGGACGGCTGGGAGGATTGGGAGATTGAGAGACGGAGGAGGGAGAGGGGGTCTGTGCCGGCGGTGGGAAAGGAGGAAGACATTGTGGTATCGGAGCGCGAGACTGAGACTCTGAGGAGAATATCGGGCTCGGCCATTCGGTTGGCCGCGATTGGAAATATTTCCCTTCGCAAACGCGATGATGGCTAGTGGTCGGGTTTGGTTGTGTGGAGGGAGAGGATAGCGGGTTGGGAGTTGCGTTTGCTGGGGCAGCCGTGAGGAAAGAGGTTGTGACCACCGCGAAAGTAAGTTAGGAAAGAGTTGGTTTTTGGGCCGACTCGGTGGCTTGGCATTTTCTTGAGTTTCATTGGGTTAGGGTTACTAGAGTACGGTAAATCCCTGGATGTTTGATCACGGGACCACGCTGTCGGGAGACCCATCCTTGACGTGAACTAGTATTAACAACCAGCCCTGCACCTGTCCAGGTATTATGGGGGATAGTCGATAATACTAGTATCATATCAGAGTAGAGATATTTGTCTAACCAAACGCGGGCCAAGCCGATTTTATGAAAACCCCCACCAGTTAGGAATCCGAGCTGTAGATAACGAAACCGACCTTTGAGAAGCGGGCATCTGATGGTAGATGGATAGTGGGGTAGGGAGCGAGCCGTTGACATTGGTGACCGATAGGTCCTGTCCGCCCATCGTGATATTACCTAACCGTCCTGCCCTAACACGAGCCAGCAAAGCAAAATCCTCTATAAAGAAGGAATCAAGAACTGGTTCACGCCGCCAATTGTGGGAGCGTCAAGAATTGTGCCGTCAACGTCTAATTACACGCGAAAAGAACCCGAACCCCCTCTATAATTCCCTCCCACTACGGTGTCCGCTCGAACCCAACCCACTGGCCCTCCTCCGGCTGAGCCTCCAATGGCTCCCAAACCTTCGCCTCTTCCATCTCTTTTACAAGGTTCAACTCGTTCCATCCCTGTTCAAGAACTTCTTCAATAAGCCCAGCACCGATCTTCCCCTCCAACTCGGCAACCTGCTTAGCATGCAGCGGCGGCTCCTCGGGTAGAAAAGGAACCTCGGGCGAAGGGCCCTTCTGATCAACCGGAACATCCACATCATGAGCATACTCATCAGAAGTATCGACTGGAGGGCTGAGCCCCCAGCGGCTCACCTCCTTATCCAAGAAGGCCTGCATGACCGGACTATTCGTAGTGACCGCATTCGCCATTACGAGGAACTGCTTTCCGACGACCTTCAATTCGAACTCTGTGTCTTTTGTTCCCTGGATACCCTTTGCTTCCCGCTCGGATTTGAGGGCGGCTTGGTACTCCACCCACCCCTCCGGCCTGACCGATTCGACGATTGCCAAGCGCTGCTTTGTGAGGTTCTCTGTGGATTGGCGGTAGACAGAGTGCTGCGGTAGCCGGGAGAGGAGGGATAAGGTATGGTTATAAACTGCGATGAGGGCAGGTCGGGGGTTCGGGTGTGTGAGGATTCCCGTTATTCCGGTTGTGGAGAAGGGCGCGAGGCGCTCGGTGCCGACTTGGGCGAATAGACGGAGTGTCGGGAACATTTTTTGGTAATAGGGGGGGTGGAAATTGTTGATGTTTTTTTGGGTTGGTGACGATTTGGGCTTTTGGTGGAGGAAAGTGTTGTTTGGTTGATGAGGTTAGGGCTTAAGGGGGGGGACCAATCACAACCCCCGCTCAAGAAACATTGGCGAATCGGTGTCATGGAGGGTCACTCGGAACTATAGCCTCTGGCGACTGGCCTAATTTAATGGCTTGTTTGTAAAAAATGGTCTTTGTGTTTCTCTGGTTACTAGGAAATTCACTGCGCCCTTGACTATAAAGTTTACTGGGGATGGCGGGCAGGTTGTTCTCTAATTAAATTTTGGACATGTCTTTTACGAGAACTATCCATTTCCCTGGGTGTGGTGCATTCCCTAAGGGTTTCGAAAGGTTACTTGATAGGATAAGCACACTCTAAGTTCTGTTCTCGCTGTGGTCAAGGTGTCAATGTTTCACTGAGGAAACACTGATATAATAGCTCAAGTGAATTATGATGGACCGTCACGGTTCACCTGAAAACCCTATAAAACGCAACCACTTCATACCAAGAAAAGGAACCAGCGATCAAATATTCCGAACCAGAGTTCTAAGTTATAACTTAATCTAAATTACAAACAGCCCACTTGTTTGTCAGATTCAAATCCTATCCTACGACCCTAGCAACAACAAACGCCCTCTCCGACATTTCCCCAAGTGTCGGATCATCTAACCTAAGCGTTTCTTGAATAGCCTACGGAGAGGCAAGTGCTATCCGCTACCCTGGAGAAATGTCCTGAAATTGAGGTTCACTAAAAACCCCCGGCACAACCGTATCACACCCACCGACATTCCCAAAATAGTGTCCCTGATCAAAGGCAATATATCTCTGACCTCGTTGGCGAGACAGTCGAATGTTCTGGTAGCGCCCCGGACGTCAAACGCCATGAGGCGAACCCGGCCAGAAGGGAGGAATTTTACTCACCGGAGTTGGAGCACTAGAGATAGAGCCTCAGCAATCGCTCGTGAGAGGGGTTTAAAGAGGGTTCAACCAATGTAACTCCCTTATAGTCCGGGTTTAATAGTGACTGATCAAACAGCAATTCTCACCGGCGCTCTGAAGGCCTGCGAACCCAAACCCTCGCGCTACGCTCTGGCCTCTAACCGGGCCCGTTCCGAGAAATGAAAACTAAAACTCTGCGCGGGAATCTGTCCGTAGGCACTTGTAACATTTACTTTTTGATATCAGCTAGGGTTTGCGTGTCGTCGGGGATGTATGATTAAGACTCTGGGATTTGTCAAATGCGGCTGTAGTCACGCCAGAACCTTTGGAGAGGACTTTGCGGGGAGTGTAAGAGATCCATTCTGTGATTGGGAAGGATCCGTCTACGGAGGAATCGCCGATGAGGGGTTCGGGCCCGCTTTCGAAGGCTTGGGTGGAGTGGGGGAGGCCCTGGGTAGGCATATTTACTTGTAGTTTGGGTGAGCTTGGGAAGGGAGGGGGGAGGGAGGAGATAGCTTAGAGATGGAAAGTACCAAATATCGCATTCCTTCGCGTTGCCCTCGGAATTGCAACCAAAGAAGCCAATTGCGGCACTCCAGTTGAATACATATGCCCATTTATTCGCGCTGTGTACTGTTTTTCCGCCCCCAAACCAGTTCAGGATGCATAGACTATGGATGCTGAATACCTCTCACGGCGCAACCCCCTGTGAGAGCTCGGGCCCAATCCCATACCGGCCCCCGCCGTCTCTGTACCACCCGGGAAGGTAACGATATTCTGCTGTCTTGCTCACTCCGCAAATGTCAACTTATCACTCGAAAATCTTATCGGCCGCTTCGCCTGCTGAACATCCCCCGCATCTGTCCAAGGCCGTGCCAGCGCGTTCGGATTCTGCTGGCCGTAGGAGGAAATGTGCGGGCCAGGGTCACTAGATCCAAAGTTCCCACGGGTCCGCTGCGGGTTGGCGGTGTTCAGGAAATAGAGTGAGATGGGGCCATTGGAGGTGGAGTCTTGACCTGGGGTATGGACTATCTGTATCATAGTCTGTTGTGTTCTGGCTAAATGGCGTTGCAGAGAGCTCGGGGCCTGGGGGGTCAGCTGTTGCCGTGGCGCTGGAGGTTGAAAGTCATTTGGGTGGCCTAGGTCTTAGGGGATCGCACTTGCTAGATGAGAGAAGAGGGGGGGGTATCTAGGCTGAATTTTGTTCTAGAGTTCTCGAGGTTTGGCTTAATGGATGAGCGAAGTGACAATGAAGGGGGTGATATTGAGCACATTCCCCGGAGTACTTTCCCTGCCTTTATATATCCCTACTTGAACGAATCTTTGATTTACAAAACCATCATAAGATACCTACCCCCTCATTTGAAAATAGCTGTGGATAAGTAGGATTTTGGCAGGATCGGTGTGATGCCCCTCCTTCCATTCCTACAGTGAAGCACCTGCAGCTTGAGCTAATACGCTTTGGCTTGCCGTAGACTACTAGTCGAAATTGGAGTTTTCTTTTGTTATGCCATTAGCCCAGATCAATCGTTGGCCTAACAGAGAGTCTAGACGGTGCTCTCACTTTAAGCCGTGGAAAAGGTATAGGTACGGCACTTGTTGGGGAAACCAAAAATGAAACCGAAAAATAGAAAAAAACTCCATATTTTTCTCTTATCGTTTTTTAAGGCTATACTTGTGTATATCTCTACACATCGTGATGGATAATAATTACTTTCATGGATTACGCTATAAGGAATCAATATATCTGCTATTGCACGAAATCTTTATCATGATAATACTCCAATTGTTTAAGGATACAGTACAATCATTGAACAAAACCGCTAGGTTATGACATGAAACCCAAAGCGAACACATCCCAAACCTTCCCAATGCCCTCCAATCCTACAGTCCAAGAGTCCGTAACTAACCATGCAATCCTCCCCCAAAATGAGCAAGGCAGGCAGAAGCCAATACACCTTAAAATTTCATATATCAGAATCCTAAAAACCCTTTCAAATATACACCATGTAAAACAGGGTGGTACCTTTATAATACCATTCTTGGCAAAACATACCATCGACAAGGTTTTGCATTGAAACGAACAAAATATTTGCACACTCCCACCTATCTTTTTATCCTCAACCAAAAATTGAAAAAAATAAAGAATCATTTGAAGCGTCCTGGTACTTTCCTCAAATTTCCCTACAATTTGTTAAGACGAATTGAGTGACAAGGTGAAGTTTTATTAGTAATTTTCTTGGGATTCTTGATGCACAAACCACCAACAAACATGCCACTTTTAATTGAGAGCAGACCAACATATTGGGGGGTTTTCTGCCCCCCAGAGAATGCCTAGAGGTATAACAACCGATCGAATTTATCCCTCCTTTTTGCATTTTATTCTTTTTTGAATTTTTATTCCCAGTCTTGTGATGGGCCAGGGACAAGGCGGTTTTGTGCAAAGGGCTCACTTTCCGATGGTAAGTTCCCCCCGCCCTGGTATCTGAAAGGCTTTGTTGCCAATAGGATGGTATTTAAAGGGGTTGCTCCACCCATGGCCCCGCTTTCGGGCCCCCATCGCAAAATATCACTAGCATAGTAGTTCTCGCTTGAGTAGGAGTATCACACCGGTAACCTGGAGGTTTAGAGGAAAAGAAAACCCAGGCTTAACCTAACAGGCTTCCAGCCAGAAGCTTGTTAATTAGCAGTCCTAAGAGGAAAGCTAAATGAACCGAGACAAATGACGGCGCTGGTGTTTTAGTGGAAATCTGGAACTGCTCAGGGGAGTGCTGGATCATGCGAGTGTGGGGTTTCGTATACTCGGGTTGGGAGATTAGTTGGACGTTCGATGAAGAATACGATAGAATCGTGCGAGGGAAGGTTGGTTTTTGGAGTTCCTGGCTGTGGGTTTGGGTGCTAGTGATGGAATGGGGTTGAAATAGATCTCCCACTAGATGGGGATTGATTTTTAGGGGGCGAGTGATGGCTTATGATTTGACTTGATTTGTTGATTTATTGATTTGATTTTGGTCGGTTTAGTGCCGGGCTGCGAGACTGTATGTGACTGTGGTGGGTTTTGGCTAGCGGATGTTGGAGAGATAGTAAGGATATCATAATATTTAATCAACTAGGCGAGGGGAAACCCCCGCAAACTCAGCCCTCAATTGAGACAAAAGGAATATGCGCAGCGCCCTACTCGGAGAGGCAACTACAACCCCCTGGCACAGTTTTCCCCATTCGTGCTTTTAAGGTACCTCCTTTCCTCCAGTCGATGGCACCCATCTAGTTCATCCATGGTATCGGGTGAGGCTATAAATGCAGGTAAATCTCTGTGGCATCGCCATGTGTATTTGATGAGTATCCCTGCGAGTAGAAACGCTCAGACTGGAGACGGAATTTGAAATGAGTGGAAGTGAATTTGCACTTTGCTGTCTCGAAACGAGCTCACATGAAAAGTGTTGAGACTCTGCATTCCACTGTTAGTGCATCCCTTCCTTCGGGATTTTATTGTGATCGGCATTCCATCATTTGTGTATTCCTTTCGTTATGTCATGACCAATACACCGGACTATGGCTAGGACGCCCCGTCTTTTGCTTTAGTCTGGTTGTATTTCTATCATTGTTTCATTTCCTTTGCTTTCCATGTGTATTAAAGGATGCTTTCGCTCTCCTGCGTCAGGAGGGAAAAAGAATCGTTATACTTATCTTTTCCTCGCTTCATTCCGGTTCCTCCATCCACTTCGAAATCCTGTTTCTACAAAAGGATCTCGGATGTTACTCGAAATAGATGCTGTGTCAATGCGGAGTTCCAATTGAAACGTTTGGTGGTGAGGTGGAAGAGCTACGGATATCGTAGCGCTTTCCCAATGGTTAGGGTAAACAGATCCCGCAAGCAAGAATATCAAATTGTAACAGACTGATTGTGCGTTTATGCCTAGTTACAGCCTGTCGCCGACAAGCAACAGCTAAACAAATGTTTTCCCTTCCTAGCAGTAAAAGCATCAGGATGTGCAATACAGTGGTTCAGAAGATACAAACCCCCAAAATGGCATTGTCTTCCCTCATCCACGTCAGCAAAAAAGCGCCCTATTCCCCGAAAAAGCAGGTTTCAGTAACGCTTTAGCACCCCCCCCGCCCAGCCACATACGGTACAACACTGTAGCCTAGGCCTTTCTCACCGGAGAACACATATACAAATTGTCAAACAATTGCCAGCGCAAAAACAGGAAGGAAAGGGCTGCAGACAGCCACCGCTTCATGGCCATATACATGCCTACCCTACATATATTGAATAGAAGAATATGCTTTCTCGTATTATATGTATCTGTGAGTAACCGTTAGTAAAGGGGTTCTGGAATACAGGCACTCGGAGGCAGCAACCAGAGATGGTCTTGGCATTAGGTCCCCGTATGCCTCTCAAGGCAGAGAGGAATGGAGATTAGTGAGTAAGCAGAGAGTGGAAGGCAAGAAAGCAGAGGACAGAAACCTGTCCAAGGGTGGGCAGATGGGTGAGCAAGCTAGTTATAGTACCTAGCTCTTGCTTACACCCCGGCCAAGATACTATTAAAGATTGGGTACCCTTGCAAATTTACGTGCATAGAGAAGATACCGTACGATGGTACTCGGGTCTTCATGATTAGTTATTGTTTTATTATAGCTGTTTTCCTCTTTTGAAACCTCCCCTGCTTTCCTTTTTTTTCACCTCAGGTATTACATTCTACATACCAAATGGTTAAGTCTCCGCTACCACAATTATCACTTACCAACTAACTTGCCTGCTCCAGCCCCCCACCTCCCTGCCTGCAGTGGGCATCGCATAACTACCTGCCCCGGTGGCGGTGGTATTTCGCCCAAGGACTCTATCATACTGCCAATTCAGGGTACTTGTTTTAGGAGACGACTGCTGTGTCCAACGATTTTTTCCCTCAAGAATTGAGGATTGTGCTAGGAGTAAGTCCCTAGACGCGATGATTGCGTTTGAATCCTGATAGTTCTTCACAGCTGCGGCCAATTGTGGCTGTGTAGGTTCCAGACCCGGCAAAAAAGTGGCTCAAAGGCGGTTGATAGATGGACATTTTCAACTTTTTGGGTCCCCTCCAGGTCTCTTTCAGGGGTGATATCATGGTCTACCGGGTGTGCCCTGCGATCTCTGGTTGGAGAGTATTTATCCCCATCACTGATAACTTTACCGATCTCTTATATTCCTCAACGTTCACGGCCGCCTCACACCACTTTAGGCTTTGCAAATATCCCTAATCGGGTAACAAGTTCTTCTAACAGGTAAAAAGGGAGAGGCGATAATGGTGGAGGGGATATTGCGCTGCCTAATACCTAACTTTTTGAACTTGGAGGAAAAACCGGCAATGTTACTGAAAACGAACCACTTCCAGGTCTGCTATCGCGGGGTGGGGGGTGCTAGGATCATATATTCTAGGTTACACTCTCCCAGCCTGCCCACTTGCTGTACGGCAAGAATTCTCCTTCTCTGGAAGTATGGCCATTACAGTGCGCAAATAACAGCACGCTAGCCTCTCCGGCCTCATGTGTTGTCGCGGGGTTAGCCGCTGAAACCTTCCTACTTATGGTATGTACCAGTACATACGGTGACTACATATGATACAGTAACTGTGGCGGTCTCCTCGTCACGTACTCTCACTCGGCGGTAGCCACAGATTTACCCGTATGATACATACAATACTAGCTAACCAGCAGCCAACCAAATTTCTGAATAGAAGCCCAGTAGGGAGGCTAGACAGTAGAAAGAGGAGGGGGGGGAAGCCAAATCCCACCCATTATGGTACTTGCAACGCATATTTCGGCAGCCACACACGCAGCCTTTCTGAGCGCAGGTGTCTGGGTGATTCCTTTCTCCTGATTTAGTTTGCCGGTTCTAGCGATCGAAACAAAGAGGCAATAATCCCCCCCCTTTTTTTTCTCTTTTCTTCAGGTACAGCAATTGAGTTCAGTTGTTGGAACGGCAGTGGGCTACGAGGAGGGCAATTGAAGTCTCTGTGCTGTACACTAAGTAGAATACTCTACATTACACCACTACAGTAAGCCTGGCCCGCGAGAAAAGAACCCCCACTGATATCATTCCTTCTAGCTAGATTACGTGAGGAAATGGCATTTTAGCCTTTCGTAGCGGAATGAGCGAGCGAGAAAGCTAGGCAGCCAGCGCGGGGGCAGAACCGAGGAAAAGAGTTTGGAAAATTGAGGCCAATAATCCATAGAGGCCGATCAGGAAATGGGAGAAATGGTCCATGTTTTTCCTCTCGCCTCAATTACACCTGCACCTCCCATCACAGTTCCATTCGAGTGGTTAACCAACCAACTGACGCCGAGAGACTCATTACTTTTCTTTTCAAAACCCCCTATACAAGTTGAGGCAGAGAACGAATGAGCGAGCGAGTGAGCGACACAGCCTTAGGCTCCCTCTTCCTTATCTTCCCACCATACTGCATCATACTCCCTCCTATGATAGGTAGACAACCCCATGAAAGATGTAATTTCCTGCCTTCCCCACAAAACAACCTCTGCAATAGTCACAGGTCAGCACTTCCCACATAGCCGTACCCCAGGCGACTTTCTTAACACGCGCTAGTTTACAAAACAACCCGAGGGAATAGGAGCAATGCCTCTGCTCGGGGAGGGCTACCTTGTACCTAATCAGAGCTTGGACCCCACGCCCACACCAAACACCCGCGCCCGTCACCACCGCTACGGCTATTTCGTTCCAAGCGCAGAGTTCGGGTATGGGATACAGGTATTATGTCTTCCTTTCGGCGGACGGCCGGGGTTGGTTCGGAGGGGATGTCCTTTCATCAAAATGTCGGCCCTACGCTGTGCTGCGGTAGTGCTTGCTGCTCTTTAACTTCTAATTATTATTATAACCAACTTAGCTAATACTCCCCCCTTGTTCAGATTAAAACATTAAGGGCAAGCGCGCTACTAGTACTATTTACCCATTGAGCGAGAAATTCGAGTAAAGGCGATTCGGAAGCAAACGTTTGCTTGCGATATCTTTTTTTACGACAAGCTCTGTGAGCAGGGGGTGCGGGCTCTGATAGTGGGGAAAAGGGCTATGTTGCGGAGAAGAATATGGGGGTCGCCGAAAGATTTTACTATACGTACGTAGAGGCCTAGCGGTGTGTAAGATTTTGGCATGGGGTTAGTATTAATAGTTCCTCATTCGCAACAGCCGCATGTTGGAGGAAGTATGTACCGCACGGTGTAGTATGCTCGTAGCAGGCAAGTACCGTACTGTACCCTCATACACGGATTCGAAACATGTATTGTAAAAAAAACCCACGCGGAATGAGTGTCCGTGCAACCACACGGACACCCTGATTTTGGGCCCCCCGCCTGCTGCGAATAGCTTCGATGGGGGCAATCTGTATACATCGAGGAAAGTTTATGTAGTGGCCCATTTAACATGTTTTTTTCTTCTTCTGCTTTCTCATTTTCAGAACCACTAATTAGGGCATTAACAACTCACTGTCGGACATCGCTGCTCACTCACTTTAAATTAAACAACCACGTTCCTCCACCTTACCAAAACTGCTATGATACTTTCTTCTCAAGAGCACAAACCCTACCTTAGACAACCCGCCTTACGCCTTGTGTCATAAAATAAAATAAAATAATGAAAAGACAGTCGCACAATAATCTGTCTATAAAACTATGCAAGTGAGCTGGCTCCCCAGCGAAAATATCGTAAAAATCACTGAAACTCTCGGCAAAAGATGCCAACTCCCTATATGAGCCAGCAAGGGAAGACAAAAACAGCCTACCAGCACTAATCTTGACGACAAAGACCGGCCACAAGCGAGTAGCAGCCCTCCTCCTATCCAAGGATGCCTCTCCAAGCTGCAAGGACAAGATGGGCAGGACGCCTCAAGGCTGGTCCATTCGGTCCGGGGGACTAAACTTGACGAAGCTGCTACTCTCCAACAGAGCCCAGATCAGTGCCCCCAAGCACCAATCCTGTATGACCCCGGTGAACTGGGTAGCCAGCCAACATGGAGCGCCTCTCCACTTGCGGCTTGCTCGTCCCCGTGGGGGAGGAGGCCCTCCCTAGTGACCACCGCAGTCAGACCGCTATGCACTGGGTTTCTGCAGGGCTAGTCCAGCAGCTCATCGTGAAGGCGGGGGTGAGCGTGGACCCTCGTGAGAATCGCGGCAACACACCGCTGAACTGCACCGTCTCCCTCGACCAGAAGGACACCGTCCGGATGCTGTTACACGCCCGTGCGAACCCAATACAGGAAGAGGGTGGGTATGACAGCCCTGCATTGGGCCGCCGGGCATCGGGATGGCTTCGTGGGCATCAATTGCTGTCTGCGGGAGCGCGGCGCTGACCCAGAGATTCCGGATTGCTCCGGGAGAAAGGCGGTCTACTGCGTGCAGATGTATGAGAACGTTTCTTCCATCATACTCTTGCAGGAGGGCCTGGGAAGAGGGATGGCAATAGTCAGTGTGCTAAGCCATTTGTGGTTTACTCTTGTGAGTGACTATAGGATGGGAGGGACCCTGATTCTATCACATTTCCGGACTTGTTGGATTCTTCTTCAGGGAAGTGGATTGGAGGATGGGGTTCAATTAGTGCTTTCTGCATGTAATATAGAGGAGTACGTATGATAGGGACTTACGCTTTAGAACATACATAATATTTGACTTACTTTGCACACTGATTTTTATCCCCCCCCCCCCTCCCCTTTCTACCCCTTTAGCTTTCCTGTATCTCGGGAGGGCATCCGTTAAACTCAGGGGGTGGTATTCTTCTAGACTTCCCAGTTTTATCGAATCTAGAACCTTAGGTCCTGTTTGGTACACAAGAAAAAAAGCCATTTTCCTTACTCTTATGGCACTTTCCCACTATAAAAATAAATAAAAAAATGGCTCCGTGTCTGGCATGCATAATAAAGTACCCTCTTTTTTTATTTTTTATTTTACATTTTTTTATGGCATTTTTTTTGTAAGAATAGTAGGGCATTAGGGCAAAATAGGAAAAGGAAAAGGAAAAGGAAAAGGAAAGGTTACTAATTACTAATAAGTGTGATAATAATTCAGGTTCACTTCCCATTGATTGATTGAAGAGAGTGCCAAGCTTTATGTTTATCTAATTTAAACCTATAATTTAATGGGTTTTTTTTTGTTTGCTTGGATAAACCTGAAATAATGAGCAAAGATTGCCAAACACCGTTGTTTCTGGGAAATGGCATTTTTTTTTATGATGGCGTGCCAAACGGGACCTTAGTTTATCGGTTCTCTACCGAGTTTTCTTAAGCCATTTTACCCAGGACATTTCTTATCTACACTCTAGCCCGGGGACTTACAGCACGCCTATTACATCGCAGTCAGAGCGACTGCAGGAAATTCATGCCTTATATGCGAAAGACCCCGCATCTCTTATGCAAGCGCCTCAAGCGCTAATCCCACGGCCAAACCTCAAAATAGACGACACCTAACTAACATTGCGCTTATAATTAAAAATTCCCTCCCCCCGTATCTCTGAACTAGAAAATTTCATGTCACTACCAGCCAATCAAAAAATCTGCCGTAAATGAGGGTCTAAATAATCAAATCTCTTCACTAGTTGTTTATTATCCTCTCAGGCCAACTCCTAGAATAGAACTACGACACTGCCATACCATCGCTACTACAACACCACCAACACAATGCAAGAACCTCCAAAACCAAACAATGTATACCGAGGCAAACGATAACTACAAATTTCCCAACATTGAAAAACAAGGCAACCTAATGCCTAGAGCGGGGACAAGGTAGGAGAGGGAAAAACGCAGACGAAAAACAGAACTTTTTCAAGAAGCTTCCGGGGCAAAAATAAAAGATAAACTCCTCACTTGAGAAAGGATATGTGCAGAATAGAGAGAGTGAAGGTCCCCTCCCCCCGGATAGAATATAGCGAGTAGCAATTAGCCCATTGAGAATAAACAATATATGAGAATACAAAGCCCAGTCATTTCATGACTAAGGAGGATGAAGAAACCCAGGAAAAGTAGGGGAAAAAAAGGGGGAAAAAAAGGCAGAGAAACAAGGCCCAAGACAATACACCCTTCACCACCCATAAGTAAACACTCAAAAGAAAAAGTAAGAAAGCGATGGGGCGAAGGAAATGATAATCACCAGAGCAAACATTCACCAGCCTTCAACATCCAAGCTTCGAAAGCTCCATCTAGAGGGCCCCTTATTAAAAAGAAACATTCTCCCCACACGCCAAATAAGTTATCAACGAAATCAGGGAGGAAGAAGAATTACGGGAAAGCGATAAAAACCGAAAGCAAACAAGGTTCTCCCCCATGTGATTTCTTAGACCATTACTCCAAATCAAGTAGCAAACTTCCTATTTCTCCCACGCCCCTAGAATAGAACACAAAACTGAGGCTCGAAAAGCAGCCCTCTCAGTCTTACATCCCGTAGTGGAAATTGGTGCCCAACCCCCGCCTGAAAAATAAATAAATAAATAAATAAATAAAACTGCCTGATTTAAACAAAACAGAGGGGATGGGCAAATCGCCAGTTGGATTACCACCAAGGACCAGTCAACTAACGTAGCGCCTCCTCCTAGCTCGGCGATGAATCGGTCCCGATAGGCCTAAACAGCAACTTCATGTCATAGGTGAGTTCATCCATAGCAAATCCATCATCTATCGCCGACACAGCGCCCTGTAGGTCCAGTCTTCCAGTGTCGTCCGCGATAAACCCTCGTACATGCTTCAACATATTCTTAACCTTAGCAACCGTCCGATCATCATCAATTCCATGCCTCCATTCGGTTGTCCGGTTACGTGCAAGGTACAACTTCGCCAGCCAATAGAAGGGCAATCCGTCCCGCCCAAAACCAACTCTTGCAGCGGGTAGTGGAAATTGGTTGTGAAGATCTGTCTCCCACGCTTTCTTCCATTTCTCCAACGAATATTGACAGACCCTTACTGCATGGGCTGCTTCTGACAAGGTGTTAGGACGCAGCTGACCACCGATCAGAGTGTTATCGATGAGTCCTTCTGGTGTTCCCCTTCCACTGGTTCTGCCGCTGGCACTCAATACGCTGCCTTTATCCCCCCATTCCACGGATGGATTAGCCACACTCCCTATTGCCCGGCCAATTCCCATTTCGGTGGCGTTCGGTAACCTCTGTTGGGTAACCCATATATGCGAGTGTAGGGCATGGATAAGAATGAACTTCGAGTAGGCATTCGTGGTACCCGGCTTGAACTCTTGAGAAGGCTCAAGAAGCGCGTTCACGGTTGCCATAAATTCTGGCTGCTGCGCCCTCCTGGAGCCAGCGATATTCTTACTGTTCGGTCCTTCACCATTCAATCCCAGGGCATTGGCGCATTCCTGGGTATCCGAGGCATCCCATGCAGCATCATCAGACGGCAGTGTTAATCTGACGTCATGGAGATTTACGCGTGGTGGGTGGTTGAAGAAGATTGCATACGCGGTGTCCAAGAGAAGGATTCCAAACATCAACCTATTCCTTCTCTCCTGCTCTACCCACGACGCCCAATCCCAACCTGCAGGACTTGATAACTGGTGGTCCCCAACTTGATGGTACATGCTGAACCCTGCATCTCCCGGATTGTTAGGTGTGAATGGACGGAAAAGGCCTGCTCCCTGGGCCTTTGTGATGACAGTCCCGTAGCTCCTTCTGGTGTTTTCCCTTTGAGGGAAAGTGCCATGCCAAGCAGACAATACATGAAGGAAATACCTGGCCTGGATTTCCTCTAGTTGCCATGAGGTCGATACCTGGCTCCCATCCCTCAATCTGTGGTCAGTTTCATCCAGCGCTGCGAAAGATCTATCAATCATCGCCCGGATGTCCTCAGCTGTGATACCTCTATCCGAATAGACTGCGCCAATGCAGATCATGGCAAGCAAAAGACCATCTGCTATGGTAAGCATGTTGAAAGTCGGCAAATGGATCATCGGGAAATGCCCCTGGAAGTTGATGAAAAATAATCGGACAAAATGCTTAACATGATCCGGGGCCAGCCACTTTTTCAAATCCTCAGCTGTAGGGTCTGGTTCAGTCCCCTGGTCAGGCAATCCGGCAGACGAACTACCCAGACCAGGATTCCCCGGAAAGCAGATCGCGATGAGCTGATCACATTTGACCTGCAACGGGTCGATTTGTCGTGCCATCTCCCAGCCACCAAACACTCCCCCTGATGCGCCTAGAGGCGGCATGTCGGTTAGATCAGTGGGGAAGTACATGCCATATACTGGTTGGTCACCAGCCTGGAGGGATTGCCCCAGGCCACCTACAGAAGTGCTAATGCCGCCACTAGGGGGTTGTGTGGATGGAGGCAAATAAAAAGGCAAAAACTGCTGCTCTGGCAATTCGATCAAATTCTCCCATCCGCTCTCATAAAACGGATCTGCGGGGGATTGTGAGACCCCAACCTGGTGGGACGGTTGCTGTTGCTGGTGCTGTTGATTATCGTGAGGTTGTGATTGTTGCTGCGAAGGCGAAAGGGAATGCTGGCCTGAATGGGCCATCTGAGCGTGAGGGTGTGTCGGTGGGGGGAAGTTGAATCCTTCCCCGTATCCCACTGGCTGACTTTTCGGTGTCGATGAATCCGAAAGCTCGGGCATCGACATCAAACTAATCTCACTCCCAGAATCTGTTTTTCGAGGGACCCCGGAGTAGGAACATTCGCCTCCGTCTCTCATCTGGCACCTCTCGCAGGGGCTGCCCGAGCCGCATCGGACCTTCAATCTTACACATTGATCACAAGATCTTGTAGAGGACGATTCCGGAGAGAATCTATCGGACCGTTCCGTAGGAGCGACAACGGGAGTTGATATCGGACTCTCCGCCGGCAGAGGAGGAGGAGGAGGAGCGTGATGATGATGATGATGGTGATGATGATTATTTGGCCGTCTCCCCTGCTGATGAGCATGCGCATGGCTTAAATGTGTTGCCCCAGTAGGATTTCCCCTCCTGATAGCGCACTTTTGGAAATGTCTCTTCAGAATATCTGACCTTGAAAATGTATCCTTACATAAAATACATTGGTAAGGGCGATCACCAGTATGTCTCAGAAGATGCCTTTTTAAGTGCTTTGCATGGAGATACGTTTTAGAGCAATGGGGGCAAGGAAACTTCCCATCCTGATCCTTTACTGGGGTGATCTGACTCGTCGCCCCAGGCGTTATTCCAGTGTGCCCACTAGAAACGCGACTACTACTCTGCCCACTACCTGACCTAGGGTTTGCATTCCCTGGTAGCGTTACGGGAGCAGGCTCCCCTATCCGACTCTCACCTCCCGATGTTGCCAAAATTTCTGAACTCATTCCTATTTGGGATCTATTTGGCGGGGATCTATTTGGCGGGGACCCAATTCCGGAGCCCTGGATTGGGCCAGAAGATCCTAAGGTCGACACCGCGATCCGACTCACTTGCCCATCAGTTGTGGGTGGTGGCATAGGTTGTGAGGTGGCTGGGGCTTGTCGCTGCTGTTGGACATGCCGTTGGCGCTGTTGATGCGATTGCTGGTGAGTAGATTGGATTGGTGAAGGCAGATGTGGTGGATTTGACATAGATTGTAGGTTTTGGTGGTGGAGAGACATACGAGATTGCATCTCCAAGAAGGAACTAGGGTCTGAAGGGTGTGACTGGTGAAGATTGGGAGGCGTGTATTGCATGTGAGCTTGTGATTCTATGGTGGGCGCTCGAGAAGTCGGAAGTTGGGTTGATGGTCCTCCGGGGCCAGAAACTCGTTGTGCGTCCATGTCTGGATGGAACCCGGTGGGTGAGGAAGATTGCCCTTGCGACTGCGACTGCAAGGGACGTAGTGTGTGGGGTTGGTGGGTCAGCATGTCAGTCTGTGGTAACTCCAGTCTGGGATCAATTTGGAAACCGGCTGAGGCAAGCTGGTACTGCTCATGTTGGAGTGTTTGAAGAGATTGCTGATGACACTGTTGTTGGCCCGGAGCAGAGCTGCTGTGCTGTGAGTGGCGGTGATGAAGGTGAGCCATGGTTGAAACCTAGAAGGGCCACACACGAGGGTGATAGTTGAGAGTGGGGCACGACGTAGAATGATTCGGCAGTAACTCTAGACGAAGGAAGACGCGAGGGTAAATTGTTAGCGACAAGACCCGCGGCGGGAAATTATATCAGAGTGGAGAAGGGTACAAGAGTAGTTGGGAACTCTGCCGTATATCAACAACTCTTTCTCCAGTCACACTCTCCCCTTGACTGGAACGTTCGTACAAGCACGTTTCAGGAAACACAAAGTCAAGGGCGAAGCAGAATTTCCAGAAATACTCGAAGGGCCCGTAGGAGAGTGGAAGAGCGGTGATGGTGCAGCGACAACGAGGTACTCACTTTCGCTGGCCTCTTTTCAATCCCAGATTCCCAAGCTCTAGTGCCGTAGCAGACGGTCGCCCATACGCCTGTTCATAAATTCCGCTTCAAATCTGCACGGAAACCTCGGCACTCCTTTTTTTTCCTTCCTTCTCTTTCTCAACTCGTCCGCCTCCCGACTTCGTACTCGCAATGGCGCGCGCGCGCGCCTTCCGGAGGTGCTGTACAGTATATGAGCCTCCCCCTCGGCCTTTCACTCGAATATTCCACTCCTTTCTCGCCCCACTCCAGTATTTGATAAACCCCAACCAAAGAAAATCTCCCCGAAAATTGTCTCAGTGAATTCCTTTGGCCCAGCTTCGTGCTCGATCTCCGATGAGATTGCGGGAAGAGGGGTGATAGCTAGTGCAAAAGACTACTATCGGGTCCAGTCTCTTTAGAAGCTCCCAAAAAGCTCGAGCTAAATATTAACGTGGCGTACGGGGAGCAGCAGACCATAGGAAGGGTGATAGATGACTATGGCTTCCACGGGATAGAAGTGAAGCTTCCGCAACGCGAGTGTAATATGATAACTGCAAAACCGTACCGGTAATGTGGGTATGATATCGCCTACCTGCCTTGTCTTATGACGAGCAGACAACCCAAAACTAGCGTCTCTCCTTCCCTCCTTCCCTCTTTCTCACCCCCCGGACAACACAAAACGGTTGCAGCGAAGTACGGTACTGGTAAGACCAGAATCGGACACCGCCTCGCCCCAATTTTCTCCTCTCCCAAGCGGACAATGAACCGCCGGTGCTTGACCTTGTCAAGTTTTCTTTTTTCTCTTCTCTATGACCTCCTGTGATTTTTCCTTCCTTTTTTTTTTTAGCCCCTATGCTCATGTTTCCATTTATCCCCTTTTCACTCTTTTCTTGGTGCCCCTCCAGCCATTACAATACATGTAGTACAGTATATGAAGCAGGGAATTAAAATAATAATTATAAAGTGTTCAGCTGGTTCTAAGACCTTTTTCTACAAAAGGGAAAAAAAACCTCCCCGAGGACCCATCAGACTCGAAAAATAGTAACTCGATCTCCCGTTGAAACGAAAAGGGTGCGCCAAGAAAATAAGTCAATGAGCCCATCTGTTGCGCACTAGAGGTAAATAAACTTACCCTTGTGGGTAAATGCTTCACCTTGGGGGGTGAGGGATCGAGAGGAGGGAGAGGGTGACTCGACTAGGACAGAATTTTGCCTTTGCCAAATTTGGTGGACGTGGGGTGGGGGCTTCTCTTAGCAGGCAGACACCAACACAGGCAGTTCCGAGAAAGGGATGCAGTAGGGGAAAAAATAACGACTATGAAGGAGTAAGGCTCCCAAGTGAACCGAAGGGAGTGGGAGAAGGAAAGTAAGAAGCAAACAATAATAATAAGAGGTTTTCGTCGAGGCGGGTTAGACCATCAGAGGAAATGAGATAAAACAAATGGTTGATGCCGAGAGGGTAAACTAGAGAAGTGAGAGGGAAGATAGCAAAAGAAAGCTAGTCAGGGGAGAGAATATTTGAACCAAAAAGTGTATGGTATTTGGAACTAGGCATGTAGGGATAGCATGGGGACGAGGGCGGGGGAGGGGGTGTGATCCTGTCGTGAACCGGGGTAAAAGTAACTATATCTTCGTTTCCCTAACTTCCTTAAGGGAGAGTGTGTGTGAATACCGGGTGATTAAGTGCGCAGCGAATTTACAATAACAGCAGGTACCGTATGAAAGAGCTACCGTATCAACTTGCTATCGTGCCGTAATCCCATCAACAGAATATCCCCACAGTAACAGCAAGAGCAGTAAAACAAGACAGGATGTTGTATTCGTGCAAGCACCAGGAGAGTACTCGAGTAGAAGGAATGTGGCAAGCAGCTTTGATACAAGTAGGTGTATCTATCCATCCTTCTACTATCCCGCTGCAAAATATAGCTTTGAGTTAAAGGAATTTTATATTCCCCCTCTCATCCCATCCCTAACATAATCCTCTCCCTCTCAAAAAATGAAACAAAAGTTTGGAAGAAGAGGATAAAATAAAAGTAAAGAAGATATCCAATCTCCTTTCTCTCTCCCTTTCCTTTCCTTTTCCTCCGGCCGATTCCGCGCTATACTGTGCATGCTCACACGCTCTTTTCCTCACTTATCCGTCTATCTTTTTTTTTTAGACGTACTACTCCGGCCTCCCCTGACCGCTCCAGTTACCCTAACGTCGACTATCCGGCACGGGTACCCTTAGGATGGGAATTGGGGGAATGAGGAGTAACGATGGGAGGACGGGAAGCGGCCTCAAAACGCCAATAAGCTGCTGGCCACTGCTCTCCGTACTGTAGTATTCCATGACAGGTATAAAGGTACGGTAATGGATGGTGGGGACCTAGGCTTGCCATGTGTTCAACTTTCGCCGCACGTAACGGCGGGTAGATCGTTTCTGCTATTACCTACCATATATACGACCGGCCGCATAACCCGCGGGGAGCAGCTGGGGGAAGGGTTGATCTTGCTGTCATTTGCAAGCGCTTTGGGATTGCCAGTCTCCCGTCAATGTGGTCCCTACCACTACTCCCTACTAGTGACATTATTTATGCATCGGGAAATTTGCTGGGCGTGGTGGTTGAATGGCAGAATCAAAGCCAATGGGAAGTACCTATTATACATATGCGGTAGTTGAATCCAAGTGGACTGTGGGAGCCCAGAAATTGGAAAGACTTCAAACTCATTGCCAACTCTCTGTTCAGATGCTGAAACAATTCCACATACATCTGAAATCCAGTGCTGTATACCTCTTCCATTCCGTTTTGCTGCGAGTGACAGCCGAAGGCCGTTAGTTGTTTCAATACTTAGTACCTCTCCTCACAATTGAAAGGCGCTAGTGAACACGACGGCTATTGAATGGCACCAAGAGCTAAGCAAAAAAAAAAAATATGAACTGTGAAAGTATGCAAGGAACCGAATTATGATTCGATGGCTTATGCAGTCCAAAAGGTGCACCAGGCTGAAAGAAATGTGTTACATGTGGCTGTGCTCTATTTAATACCAAGACTAGGTTTGAGGAATAGGAGAGAAGAAATAACAAGTTTTGGGTAAAGGGGTTTGAACAAACAAACCATTGGTATCACAAAATATAAAAAGAGAAAACATTATTTTATTGCAAAATATCAAAAAAATATCAAAATATATAGTAAAGAGGGATATTAAATTATTTGTTTAAATGTAGTTTGCCTTAGATATTGGAACAATTGATTGAGTAACATTATTATAATACAAATACAAGTATATAGAAAGTGTGTGGAATCCTTAGGTGTAGAGAGGGTAAATATATAAGATGAGATTGGTAGATATGCTATTGCTTGATTCTTCTAAGGAGGATGAGTGATAGTGATGTCAAGTTTATTACTACTGAGCAACAACTCCAGAAAGCTGGCAGCATCACTATATATGGTATCTTCATGTGAGTGCCAGACAGGTCAACATTACTGGATAGCTCAAAATTACTTCATGGCTTAAGATGATTTTTTAGCCTAATAGGGTTCTGTTATTTAACAGTGACTTTGCAGTTTGAAAATAGTATAACTGAGCTGATGGTATATGTTAAGGGTAGCCGATTCTAAGGGCAAGTGAATCGGACTAGGCTTAAATCTTTCTTCGTAAACGGAGATTGTCTAGGAAGGCTCGTAGGTAAAGATTTTGGAGTAAAACTTATGATATTGATAAGATCTCTTCTCCGTTGCTTGATGCTCTATCTAAGACCGAGGACTGCCCAGGTATTTATACTCTGCGACCTTGATCCCACGGCTTTACAACTTCTAAGACCTTTCTACTATGTTTCCCAAGTGCGAAACCTGTTTGACCCTAAGAACTTAGTCTCACACTTTTGGTCTTCAGTCACCTGGCCCATTTATCGGAATGATAGTGTCCTATCCTCCAATGGGAGTCTGCCGATCTGTAGACCTCTTATCCATATATGAGGTGATCAATGCTCATGTTGCCAAGCATCGGCGACCTCAGTCTTCCAATAGGCTAATAGGATAATATCGCTCATAACTCTTTAACCAACCAACCGATTTCTTTCGTTCGACCTGCTATTTCAAGACAGAGTCCTCTTCTTGGAAGTCGGGCAATAATCCCTTGGTCGGGTCATTGTTATCCTCTTGCAGGAAGGTTTGCAGATGCAAACTCGATTGGTAGAAAATATCTCATTCAACCAGCAACCCTGCTGGACCGTGGAGTTGAACACGTGACCTCAAGATGGACTACGTGACCTTATACCCTTAGACCATGACGGCGGCAACCTTTACGGGGTTACAAGATGTGTTCCAATTTCTCGTTATTCTTAGTAAACGAGCAACTGCACAAGGTGCCAGTGTCGACTCCCAGGGCGAACGCCTGGGCCGCTGGGGGGTAATTGCCTGTAGAGGTTCAGATTCATGCGGTCCCTTCTGAAAAGTCATGTGATCCTCTTAGGAGTCGTTTGTGCCTAACAGTATAAGTGATCATCATCAACAGAAGCAGGAGATATTTGTTTGAAGTAAGACCAAAGGAAGCTATGATAATACTAATCAGTGGTAGGAGGCAGGAGGAATACTATCTACTGTAACATTGAACTACAAATTCCGGTTGTGCCATAAGATTGCAGAGTGGTGAATTCAGTTTTGATTAATTGCAGAGGCCGTATATGATTGAGAAAGGGGAAGAGTATATTGGAAAAGTTTATTGTAGAATAACTGGAAGAGGATATAATAATTCATAGAGTTTAAATTGATTAAATTATTGAGATTTCCTCAATAATACTTGTTAATCTCTTAACTATAGGGGGTTTGATGTGATTTGATATTCATATGATATTAATATTTATAGTACAAAAAATACATAGAGTACAAGCAATAGCAAAACTAAATCTCCAACTGTTACATATATGCTAAATCGTACAAGAATTTTGTAATAGTACATATATAGAACTGAGAGGAAACTATATATATAGAAATTAAAGAGAAAATTTCAACAGTTTACTATATTATATACAGCCCAGGAGTCCAACTATTCATGTGTCTACTGGTGTTACTAGGATTTTTAGTGCAGATGTCGGCAAGATTATGTTTAAATTATGTGTATTGGCACAATCTTATAGCATGAGTACGAAAATACAACACAGTATCAAGAGTATACTATGTGCATGCTTGTGTGAGGAGAATTGTAGTATGAAGGTAGATTGGTAGTAGTTCTTGTCCTTAATTAACTAAAACAAAGTAGGCAGTAACCAGCTATTTATCCAGGTGCATATCCTCCATGTACTCAGTAACAAAATAGGGAAAACAATGTAAGAAACATAAGTGCGAACATGTTTGACCCTGAAAAACTACCAAGGAAATCCCAAAAGTATGCGTATTCTGAAGTGGTGTACGCGAAATAAACAGAAAGATAACACATGATACATGACCAGTAAAAGGTCACTATACATGGAAAGATAACCGAGAAATCCCGCACATTATATAAGAAATATACGCATTAATCCTCAAACATTATCATGAAATATAACCCAGAATATGATATACCCTAGCTGTAGTAATGTCCGTAGTTTTCCTAAGTAAACTAGAAATAACCAAGCAGAGACATAAACAATATTACCGTAGGAAATATACATATGAAACGAATTGAAGAATTTCAACACTTCCCCTCATTATCTACAGCCCAACAATCTCATCATATGTTCATGTGGCGGTTTCTCAAGTACCTGGGTACAAATGTCAGCATGGTTTTCTGAGGACGCAACCTTGAGCAGTGTGAAAGAACCGTTATCGATTTCTTCTCGTATTTTGTGAAAATGGATATTGATATGTTTTGTTCATTCATTAAGTTGATAGTTGGTTGCTAGAAAATTTGCGCCGGTATTGTCGGCACATAAAGTGATCGGTGTTGTAAGCCGGATGTCACTGAGACCTTTGATGTACCATTGCATTTGCCTTGCTGCTAGGGACATAGCTACATATTCCGCTTCAGTAGTAGATATTGCAACCATGGCTTGCTTCTTGTATCGCCAGGATATACAGGCATTGTTAAAGAGAATAACATACCCTGAGAAGGAGCGGCGGGTATCAAGACAAGCTGCAAAGTCCACATCTATATAGATGTTGATAGCGTTTGTAGTTGTACAAGGGTAGAAGGGTCCAATGTCTTTTATACTATGAATGTATCAAGGAAGTGTTTAGCGGCCTTTAGGTAGATTTCAGTCAGGCAGGAAGAAAATTGTGAGAGAAAGGATATTGTATATACTAGATCGGGGCTGGTACCAGTTGTCAGGTACATAAGTGATCCTATCATCGATTGGTATATTGACATATCCGGTATCTGTTCATTCACTGTCCCTTTGCGTAGTTGAATGCCTACGGTTAAGGGGGTAGAGACTGGCCGTGAGTTTTCCATACCATATCGCTCGTGGACTGACTTGATGTATCATTGCTGGGTGAGATGTATCCCGTCTGTTGTATAGATGATGTGGAGGCCAAGTAGGAATGTAGCTTCCCCTAAGTCCGTAATCTCAAAAGCCATTTTCAGGTCTTCTGTGAGAGAAGTAGCTAGGGCAGTGTTGGCCGAGTATATAGCGATGTCGTCAACGTAAACCGATAGGTATAAGTCGTGTTTACTGTGAACAAACATGTATGGGTCAAGGGTGGATGTGGCAAAACCATTGGATGTTAAGAATCTAGCGAGGAGGGCGCACCATTCGTATGCAGATTGCTTAAGTCCATAGAGACATCGGTTAAGTCGCCATACTTTGTCTCCATTACCCAACCCAGGTAACAGTCGCATCTACACTTCTTCTTTCAACTTACCATACAGGAATGCAGATTTGACATCGAATTGCGGTGGTCGCGATTTGTTTTTAGAACATATTGCAAGGAGGAAACAGAGTGATTCATACCGGATAACTGGAGCGAAAGTATCTTCAAAGTCAAAACCCAGTACTTGTGAGAATCCTTTGGCAACAGCCCTTGCACAGTACCATTCTAATGTACAATCAGCATTTCGCTAGGTCTTAAAGACCCATTTACTGTCCATAATCTTGCGTCCTGTAGGTTTATATACTTCATTGAAAGTACCACTTTTCTCAAGTCCTTTATTTCCTCGTCCATTGCGTGGGTCCAGTGTTCCTTAAGCGAGCTGTTCACTGCTTGGGTGTAGGTTTTACGATCCTTGTCAGATAGTACAGTGACATTTCTGCCAAAGTATTGTGGTGAGTGAACGGTTCTGCCTGATCTTGTCCGTATCTCTGGAGGATTTTCCAGTTGTATTTCCTGTACAGGAGGTTCCGGTATTTCTGCAGGAATTTGGGGATGGTCATAATCTTCAGGATGTTCAGGCGGTGGAGGTGGATGTACTTCAATGGTTGGTTTGTCATTTGCTTCCTGTAATAGAGTTTTATCGGGTGCCAGTGCTCTTTGGTAGGAAGGTGGGTAGACTGTTGCAAAGGTCTCTGATAAGGGTGCAGGTTCCTTGGGATTAAGAGGTAGTATAGTCATGGTTGTCCAGTGGAGCTGACGCGTTTCTGAGATCTTGTGCAATGATGGTATGTATATACATTATATCTTGCTGGAGGAAGTATATACAACAAGGTATCCTTCTATGGCCCAGGGCTGTAACTTTGTTCCTATTTTTGTGGTCTCCTAAGGTATATAGACAAAGCATTTGGTCCCGTAGGAGCGTAGGGGGTTTACTAACGGCTTTTTGTTGTAGAGAAATTCAAAGTGCGTTAGTTTTCGAATAGATCGGTTAGGGAGGATGTTCCAGAGGTATACAGTTGTTGTAACTGCTTCGGCCCCTAAACGCGGTGTAAGACCTGATAACATAGAGCGTGTAGATGTGATAATGGTTCTATTGTACCGTTCAGCAATGCCATCAGATTCATGAGAGTAAGGAGGTATTTTGTCATGTATGATACCCAGTTTTTCAAACATGGTTGTCATATCCTTGTTGACATATTCTCCTCCGTTATCGGTATTGAATTGCTTAATAGTAGCGTTGTCCTGTGTGTGTCTTTCTTTGATAAATTGGTTGAATACTTTGACGGTATCGGATTTAGCTTTAAGAGGGTAAATCCAGGTGTACCATGTACAATCATCAATAAAGGTGACATAGTACATGGAGTTTACGAAGGAAGGGGTTGAGAATTTTCCACTTAGATCAGAGTCGATTTAATCATAGGGATTTTCACATCTTTTGTCTGTAGATTCGGGTTTGTATTTAGTTGTTTTGGACGTAATGCAGGTTTCACACTGCCAATCTTTCGGAACTTTGAGGATAGTTAAATTGTCTAATTAGTTGGTACTTTTGAGGTAGGATGGTGAGGGATGTCCGAAGGCTTCATGCCACTTTTGGTAAGTCATCTTGTTCACCACTACTTTCTCTTCTTGCACAACACAATCTTGACCGTCAAGCTTTCCCCATATCACTTCTCTTTTATTCTCTCTGTATAAGAACATATCCGCCCCTTTACTAAGTAAAGAAAAACCATTCCCCAAAGAAACAATAGCGTGCCATGACAATAAGTTACTTTGACCTAACTTTGGAACCCAGAAAAGATGTTTAAGGAATACAGGAGCTACATGACGGTTTGAAGTTTTGGCCATGACCTTGACAGTTACTCAGCTAGATGATTCTATTACCAAATCATCGCCCAACTTAACAGTCCCTGTTCTTGGTTCATAGTTTATAAGAAGGTCTAGGTTGCTTGTCATATGTGAGATTGCGCCTGAATCGATTACCCAGTTTTGTGGGGGAGGAGTCATTTGCATAGAGAGCAGGGATTTGGATGTACTGACGGGTTCAGATATTTCTTCTTTGCCGATCTTTGCTGAACTAACAGCTTTCTTTTCATTCTTCTTTTGGTTGTCGCTCTGGAGTTTATTACACTCATTACAGGTATGTCCCTCAGCGCGAGCAGTGGGGTAATGCTCCTTGCAGTAGGTATATTCCTTGGATGTGTCCACAGGTCTCCAGGGAGGTTGCCTTCCTTTTCTTTTGAGATCATCGCTTTTATACGCTTTATCGTCCTCAGGGCTAACCGAGCGTCTCATGTCCAATAACTTGTTGCAGACATGGTCGTAGGTAAGGTCCTCCTTGGTTTGGAGATTGTCGACAATTTTACTCATTGACTGGGGAAGGGAGCGGACAAGAACTACTGCTTTAGCTACGGGTGACTCAAATACCGATTTGAATACAAATGGTAGAGCATATCAGTCGTCAGCAGAGGAGGAGGAGCAACGGTGTTTCATTCGATTCCCGAGGGTATTGTACTTCTTGATATGGTCTGCAATAGGTGCTGAGGTATCGTACTTGGTATTGAGGACAGCGTTGAGTTGTGTGAAGAAGGAGGTGGTGTTTTCTCTAGGAAATGTATCTTGGAATGCTTTCCAGATGGCGGGGGGTGTTTTGTGGGTGGCCAACAAAATAACCCATTGGGGGTTAATCGTTTCAAGGAAGTAGGCCAAGGCCCATTGGTATCGATCGTGAATTTCATCTAATCTCTCATAGTTATTATTTCCATCCTTGTCCTCTTCTTCCTCCGGTAGAGTTTCCATTTCCGTTACTATATCCCTGCAATTATATAAAGTAAGGACATATTCAGAGATATCTTGCCAGGTCCAGTAGTTATCAGGGCCAGTAAGCTTTCGGATGGAGCTCAATTTGTAACTGGGTGCCCAACTATATTTAGAGTTGTTGGTATAAGATCTGGGGTTTAGTGAAGGAGTTTCTGGAGGAGGAACCATGGTTTCTGCTGTGGCCATTCTTGCTCGGTAAAGACAAAGTGACTTTGGTTGCTAAGTACTGGTACTTTGCTTTGCACTTTTGAGTGGTTGCAGCTAGGAAATTGCACTTTCCATAAGAACTCGGATTTAGTGAGGCAGGAAAACATGGACTTTAGCCAGCAGCGCCAAGACCTTTCGTAACGATTTGCCAAAAGTGTTGTGCCAAGAACGATTCCTTTTGCGAATGAGGTTTCGTTTCAACCGATGTTTTATTTCGTGATTCGTTTTGAAGAAATGTTTTGATGTTGCATGAAATATTTTTCGGAGAAAGTTGTTTGTTTTGTTTCGGAAGGAATTTGTTTCGTGGTGAAAGAGGATAGTGTGTAAGTGCAAGTCGGATAGCTATGGATGTACCGGGCTCATAACTTGTTTCAATTATGTGTATTGGCACAATCTTATAGTATGAGTATGAAAATACAACACAGTATTAAGAGTATACTATGTGCACGCTTATGTGAGGAATATTGTAGTATGAAGGTAGATTGGTAGTATTTCTTGTCCTTAATTATCAAAACAAAGTAGGCGGCCACCAGCTATTTATACAGGTGCGTATCCTCCTTGTACTCAGTAACAAAATAAGGAAAACATTGTAAGAAACATAAGGGCGAACATGTTTGACCCTGAAAACTAACAAGGAAATCCCAAAAGTATGCATAATCTGAAGTGGTGTGCGTGAAATAAACGGATAGATAACTCATAATACATGACCAGTTAAATGTCACTATACATGGAAAGATAACCGAGAAATCCCGCACATAACATAAGAAATATACCCACTAATCCTCAAACATTATCATGAAATATAATTGAGAATATGATCTACCCTAGCTGTAGTAATGTCCGTAGATTCCATGAGTAAACATGAAATAACTAAGCAGAGGCATAAACAATATTACCATAGGAAATATACATATGAAACGAATTGAAGATTTTCAACAGATTTTGCAGCTAGAAAATGTGAGTTATATAATCTTAGAGATGGTAAAAATACTTTATCTCTCATACCTCAATATCATTATCACTATCTTGATTGCTTGCACTACCTGAAGTCTCCTCAGTATTACACTCACTCTCTAGTCCTGGAAGGACCTCCTTTTCACATCTGTGTTGCTTTTTCCGTTGCATATAGAGTTTCTTTAGTTTTAATAGCTTGCTTTTTAAAAATGGCTACCGGCATTTTTGCTTCCGGTGCTTCACATGTCAGGTACAGGTAGGCAAGCTGCTTCGATCCAAGGATAAGACCACCTTTGAGTTGACAATGATCAGGCCTTGCACTCTTGCCTATAGCTTGCTGTTGTCGAAGTTATTCCTTGTTGATACTTAGCTCTGCCTCCGTTTCTTAGTACAAGGCTAGAAGTTCATTAAAATAATTTTTCATTTGAATTGTTGATTCCAACTCTTCTATTTCCTTGAGCTTTTTAACAAGGGCATCAAGTCTGGTAGAGCATAGGTAGAGCTCAGGTAGTGGACATAGTCCAAGTCTAGTAGTTGATAAAGTTGGCTTGGTAGCAATCTTCTTTGCAGAGAGGGATCGCTTAAGATTCACTCGCGATTGAAAGGAATGAGGCCTGTGGCTCTCCATGCTGATAGAATATTCTTCTTTCTAAATGCTTTGAGTCTTACCCACTGCAGAATTGGAAAAAAGTCTGCCTTGTATAGCTTCGAATATGGCCCTTGGCGCGGATCTTCTCTTCGACTTGTTACTTGTAATAGACACTCAATGGCGAAAACAGGCCTATATCCATGGGTTGCAAGATATGCATAGAGTGTGGGGGAAGGCACAAGAGGTGAATATTCTTGCTCATTGCAATTTCAATGAATTCAAAATTTTCTGTACCTGAATAGTATCCATCTAGGATGAGAATGCGATTCTGTTTGGTTCCATTGATTGGTCTAGATTTGGGCTCAAATATTTTTACCAACTATAGATATGTGATTTGATAATTTGAATATCCCCTAGACGAATAGGCAAAGTAGGCTTCCTCCTTTTCCCCAAAGTAAATATCGCTATAATATCCTAAAACATATGATAAGGCAGGAAAGATGATTAGAGGTGGTAATACAATTAGAGCTCCTAGGACAGCTTCACTATCTGTAACCCAACTGCGAACTCTACCTTGGGTAACTTTCGGGCTTCTCCTTGATGCACGACACACAACCTGTCCACCTCTCCCATGACCCAGTGAGAATCCTTTCTTATCTGCATTCTATGTATCATCTGCCCTTACATGAAACTTGCATTGAATATTATCAAATCGATCAAGGTGGGGTTTGAATGATTCAAGATCTGTAGAAAGTGCCTGTTGCTTTTCCAGTACTTTGACAACCTTTGATTGCCCTGTTGGGTGATGAATTAGGAATCTTTGTAGCCTGTTTTCTCCCACTTTGTCGACTTTTCCTCCATCCTTTAAAATTGCCTGTACTATTTTGAACACTTGAGTGCGGCGTGGAGGTAGCCCCTGATCATCCTATCTTTCAATCTACTAGACTAAGGTATTCTCCTCCTCATTCCTTAGTAATTGCTGAATTGGCTGTGATTGTGATGCTCTTACGGTTCGTCCATTAAAACAGTTACTGAGGGTTGTATTTAGAATACTATATATTTGGTTTGTTCTATGAATTGAAAGCCCCAGAATTGACTTGAGTGCTTCAAATGCATCAGCAATTTGCTTCTCTTGATCACCTTTCTTTGGAGCCATGAGGGTAGGGATTTGGAAAGGGGATTGTTGAGATATAAGGTAATATATTGAGGAGTATATTTGATGGACTGTGATGAGAAAAGTTCTGCTTGTAAGTTAAATAGTTTGCCTTATATATTTGAGATTTCAATTCAATAACTTGATGAACCATTGTTCATATCTTCCTTTTTATATCTATGTTAACAACAATGGGATTAAAATAACCTATGAGCTATTCATATTCAAAAGGCCTTCTACTCATACAATCTTTAATAGCTTCAATAACAATGTCAAAGCTCTATATTATATAAATATTATTTAAGATTTAGAATCCTATTACCAAGCTCCTTCTCGGCGATTTTCCTGACCCCTCTTTTCAATTTCCCTTTTGGGAAAGTAGGATTGAGGGTAAACACAGAACGATAGTGTCTTGATCCCAATTGCTGAACTTTTGAGGCTTTATAGGATAGGGGTAACTTCATTGTGGGACTTTAAAAACGACCCATACCTGGCAGACAGAAACTGGCAAAATGCAGTGGGTATTGCACTGTCTCAGGCTGCTCACTGTCGGGCCAGCCAGGTTTTTACCACCTCAATGGGAGTTACTTTGCCTGTCCCAGCACTCCCCTAACGAAAATTATGATTTCTCTGCACTATGAGAAAGGGACAATGGTTGCTGGTTACCCCATATTGCTCTCTGATGAGCTGGGACTTTTGAAAACCAGATGAGTTGTCAAGATCAAGGAGGTTTCTTTTGTTGAGTTTTCCTTTATTTTAGGGAGTTTACTGCAGGTTACGTATGAGGACCTGGACTGCGTTGGAGCAGATTTAAAGTGTTGGTTTTCTTGTTGCTTCCTGCCAATGCATTTTTAGACCTGTATTTTTACTTTGTTGCTAAGTGTGTCTGGGGTTTTCTTCCAGTTCTTCGCAGCTTAGCTGGGTGGAGGTACCCATTTTGGTGTGGAATGTGCGGTTGGTTCTATAATAGAGGAACTTAAAGCGGTTTGTTTTTTCCTTAGGCCAGTGGGGGAGGTTTTTGACTGACAAACATCAGGGTCAAAGCAGGGGTGTCCTGCAGGACAGGTACAGGGGGGGTACAAAGAGGGTGTCAGTTGCATGTGCAACTCTGCCTCCTTGAGTGGATAATCTGGAGGCCCTTTATAGAAGAGGTTTGCACCTATTTAAGCAAATAAGTTCCTGGATTTAACAAAAAAGAATAATATTGGATCCTATTACTCTACACTTACACTACAGACAAAATGAGTTTAAAAGAGAAAGGTATTATAGTGTTATTGCCTATTTTTGCGATAATTAACCAAGAAACAATCTGACCTAAAGCTAGGCGGTTGTAACGGAATCCTATTATGTTTCTACTACTACTACTGACTTGATGTTGGTTATTACTTATTTGG
>QFET01001291.1:0-19385 GCA_003316355.1 Tuber calosporum | reverse complement strand
CTCCACTGTGGGCCGACCTGGACATGATCCTTGGTCTTGCCTCATACATCCGCACTACTCACACGAACTCCCCGTCCACCATGCCAGCGGTTTTTGCTACTGCTGCCTCCTCCTCCTCCGACTATGACTCAGGCTGAGTGGTTTGACTTTCCTACTATATCTTTTCTTTCCGTTATGATTTCTTTTGATATCATTTCATTCTATACTTTTTGAATTAGTCGCCATTTTTGGGCGCGGTGACGGTATGGTCATCACTAGGGGAGAACTGGTGTGGTTATTTCTTTTGTCTTGCACGTTTGGAATTAACGTTGCGTTTATGCCATTGCTAGCACTCCATGCAGGTTCTTGTACGTTAACAGCGAATATATGAGATAATCAAAAATCAAAATCAAAACCCCCATAGTTAAGGGATCATCAAGCAACGGAGAAGAGACCTTAACAATATATTCAGTTAGTCAGTTATTAAGTTAACTAGTTATAAAGCCTTCGAGAACCCTTTTATCTTAACCATACTTTTTACCGAGCTTTCCTGACAGTGCTCCGATTTTCTCAATACGAGCACAGCCTAGTCAATTCACCAGTACCGAATTGGCTACCCCGTAACATAGGTACTCAATGTCATCCATACCACTTGTGGTATTGCTTGATGACTTTTTGAGAGCTTGGTATAGAATTTTCTGGTCGATTTCCCAGTCTATTTCTGTATCGTTTCTTTGTTCCTGAGTTTCCGTCTGTAGCGGTTTCAATATAATGTCACTCATGGCATCCTGGGAGGCTACCGGTGTTCCATTCTCGTTTAGCAGGTATGGTATTCCTTTCTTGGACTGTAGATCTCTTACAAAATGGAATATTTCAGTCTTATTACCCTTCGCAAGATATCTTTTCTTGTTGATATATCTCTCTGTAATCAGTCTGATCCTTAAGACTTTCCGGGCTAATGACCACGCTTCCTTCCTTCCTTCTCTCCTAAGTGCCCTTACCTCTTAAGCTATTCCCTCCACCTCCTCATTCCACCTCTCGTATTTTCCCCTCTTCCTTACCAAACTCGATAGCTCGTCGACCTCCTTCTCTACCTCCTCTCATCCTTTGGCCTCCGCTTTTATTCGTGTAAGCTTATCTTTGACCAGGTTCTAATCCACCTTTTTCCAATTTACTCCTGGTTTTATCGCACCTTCCGGATTGGAAATTTGTAATCTAGTTCTTTGGCCAATGTGTTCTAATGCTGCTTTGTTTTTCCAACTGTTGTTAACATGCCCTTTGGCTAGATATAGATCGAATGTGAATATTGTCCTGAACGTGGGTGATGTGGGTGCCTTTATGTGGAAACCGTTTTTCAGGGCCATTTGTTTGACAAATTTCCCATACTGGTTCTCTCCTTTATCTTCACAGTTAGTCTCCCAGTCCTTGCATCTGGCATTAAAATCTACGACCAGAATATCTGTGTGCTGACACTCGCGTAGCCACTCCACTACTTCATTCATTCGTTTCCCTAGGTTAAGATACATTCCACCAAATAACTTATCCTTTCCTTTTTCATCCTTGTATCTTAACTCAGCACACTGTTCAAAATGAAAGTCCAGGCTGAACATGCCTACCATACAACTTCTTATAAACACTTCCACACCACTTCCCTTAAGAAATCAAAACAACTCAAACCCTACTACCTCGTGTTCTTTATTGTTTCCATTAGCTTTAGTTGATGGTTCCAATATAAAAAATACATCAACGAAGGAAAACAACTCTATTACCAGACTCCTATTCCCAAGTTCCTTTCCTACATTTATCGTAGATATGTTTACCTTCACTATATTTATTCAGTGAGGAAAACATCTTCATCCCCATTTGCCAAAATAGTTCCCACCACTATAGGGAATGTTACTGACTTATGGACCACTCTTTGTTCGGTCGGTTGGACTTCGGTCTTGCCTGTTGCCAATGATTCCTCTTTCGTTAATGTATCTGCAAGAGGGGCATCTGGGCGACCATGATCTTGTCGCCTGAGCTGGTTTCGTGACCTATCACTTACTCCAGTGACCGATATGTTGTCTGCCGTTATTGGCGTAGATGGTCCTAGCAATTTAGGTACACGAGCTCGTCGGGATGATTGGACCATACACTCTGGAGAGCCTGTGAAGTGAGTGTTCTCCTGGCATAAGTTGCATTTCCTAGTCACATGAGGGCATGTTACTCCTTTCCCTCTATTGCATGTCGTGATTAGGCACTTATGCTCTGCGGAGAGTGTTCCTTGAAACACTATCTGCATTTAGCTACCGCTTGGCATTCGAGAGCTGTGTGTCCAACTGTGAGGCACTTGTCGCATATGCCTGTAGGGGAGGTTTCGCGCCATACTCTGCAGGGTCTCGATCTTCCTCCTATGAAGAGTTTTGGGTTAGAATTTCCCAATAACCTCTTCACCTCTGAGGTTTTCTCAACCTCTATTGTTAGCCTGGCTGTGGACTGTTTCCTTTTGTGGAAAACATCCAAATTTCCAACCCAGCTCAGTCTTGCTTTGACATACACTCCGTGTTGCTGCTCTTGATGTCTGCTGCCAGGTTATCCAAGGCGGAGTCATCTTCCCAGTCTTTCAGGGACAAGTTTGTACCAAAACTGTTGGAAGCGATTAGTACAAGTCCTACATAGAGTTTGACTTTCTCTATATCTTTCTGGAACGTGAAGTCCTTTTTGCCGAGTGACTCGAGGGCTTCTCTCATGGCAGGTAACGTATTTGCCATGTTGCCAGCTTTAGTATTGACTGTTGTGAGGAGGATATCTTCCCATTTGTTTCGTCCGTTTTCGGCGAAGTATATCTGGAGGTTAAGTCCTCCCAACGTCCCGTTGAGCTTATGTCTAACTTGCTCAAGGCTCACTTTTTCGGGTACTTTGTGAACTATCCCTCTCTTTCCTGTGAATTTGACACTTATGTGTCTCTCTCTCACCAGGATCACGGCATTAGTTTTTACTCCGTTTACTAGCTTGGTGGGTACCAGTTTGTTCTTCTTGTTCACTACTTATGTGAACACTTCTTTGTTGCCTGCATGGGCGACCGAGGCAAAGGAGGTTGGTTCCTTGTATGAAGGAACTTTTGTAGTGGTTGCCAGGATTGGTTGTTGTCTGGCCTTTGGTGTTTCGGGTTTCTTGGGGATCGCCAGGTGGGTATCGGTACCCTGTTTTTTAACCAGTTGCTTTACCGGTACTGGTATTGGGACCTCTTTCCCTATACCCATATCGAGCCTCAGCCTGCACTTGATACTGCCGTCTGCTTCGATTTCCTCCTGGGCATCCTTAGCCTCATCCAACTCGTCTCCCAAGCTTTTCACCAGCTTTTCCAACCTCTCTAGTCTATCTTCCACTGATAGCACCTCTACCTTCACCTTCCTCTCTACCTTCTCCTCCACCACTTTCGCCTTCTCTTCGTCTATTTTCATTTCAATGTCCATTAGGACATTGAGCATGTCATGGGTGGCTACATTACTGTATGCCACTGTTTCTGGGAGACTTTCTTGTGTCTCTGGAATTGGTGATGATTCTATTTCCTCAATTCACTAACCCCTTTGAATCTTAGGGTTTGCCGATTTTGTTGCAAGTATCAACTGCGTGCTTGATACCTCGACCTTTGCTTGTTTGCTGTCTCTCAGGCCTGATATGTCACTGTTCTTTCCTTTGCCTAAGTTTATAACAACTTCTACGCTCCTTTCTCTTACGGGAGGAAAGTAGTCTTCGTCAGACGAAGCTTCCAACCTAAACTTCGGGCCGTAAAGTTTCTGGTGTTTCGTGGACATATTTCGAATTCCAGCGACGTTAGCCATGAGATAGTGCTAGATGTTGCGCTCTGAAGGGAGGGGTAGTTGCTACAACCGCTTGCTTGAGTAATCGGTTCATATTCTGAGTCTTGAGAGTCTTCGACGAAAAGAATTCCCAACATGGAGTTTTTGTCCAAGTCGCAACCGTTGTGGGTGCACCCTATCATGCCCAAGAAGCCTCTTAAAATGGCCGCAAGTCCTGAAACATTGGAGGGGTTTGGCTCCTCGATGAAGCAGTTAAAGTCTCGGTCTCTATGGCTGTTAGGGCAACCAGCCACATGTTTGATTTTGTATTTCATCCCAATAGGGATGGCGTAAGAAACGTCCATCGTCCTGGTCAACAGGTTTTGGGACTCCATCGCAAAAGAAATATCTCCCGAAGGAGCAAAAAAAGGTTTCTCCTGTATGAGTAAAAGAGCTTTCTCCGGTAGGAGCACAAGAGCTTTCTCCCCTACGAGCGAAAAAAAAGAGGGTTGTTCCCGCCCGCAGTTTTGGCTGAAGCCTCCCTGCCCGACCGCAGAACTTGAATTTCTCCCGTGGGAGCAGAAGCAAAAGAAGTTTCTCCCGTAGTAGCACTAAAGGATCGTGGGAGTCCTAGTCCCTTCGCTTATTTGTCGTTAATCCTCTCCACCAATTGATCCATGCCAACACAGTAAAATATGATATATCACTTGGTGTTGAAAAAAGTGCAAATTGCCCTTGGGGGGAAAATAGGGGAAACGGAGCTTGGTTGGTAGCAGGAGAGGAGTGTTGCAAGTATGATACATGTGAAGAAAAACACTGTCCGGATAGTCTATGGTGTTTCACATTTATCAAGGAAACACTTGCACCATGTCCCCGTAACTTACACCAAACCATTCCGGAGGCTCTAAATAAAAAAATAAAAAAATAAAAAAAAACCAGCCAGCGGTCTTTTGGGACATAAGTTTAGTGGTCATCAAAATCCAGGGCACGAAATACCTCAGAGTATCATACTATGATATTATCATAATAATAAATTAAATCTAGCAAAGCATACAGTTTATTGAGGAGGCCAACTGAAGTGCAGTAATCTATCATACTTTGAGTAATCTACTTTGGGGAGGGCTGGGGTTGGGGATCTGGAGGTGGTTTTGTTCTTCCGCTGGATTTTGTTGTCTGCCTGAAGTGCCAGTTAAGTTATTGGCGCGCACTACATTACCCGCTATGAAAGGAGTCCCCAAGGGCAAACAAGGCTCCATAGCTGGCTGCCTAGATTGGTGAAGCGATAATATAATATTCAAGGCTGTGCACCGGTAGTTGAGACATTTCGGGGGAAATTTTCTCGTGTTTCGACGTGGATGCCACGATCTCTAACTATCTCTCACCAGTACCTGCCGTCCTATATCGTAATACTCACTACTTGTGATTCTGATGCTCTCTTTCTCGTTCAAGTGCTTAGGGTATGGCCTGGATTGGGTAGGTATGATATTATAAGCTCCGACGGATGATCTTCCGCAAGGCTTTGATTGGGGAAAGAGGGCACGGACAGAGGGCCGTCTCAACTTAAAAGGTTGTGATCTGTGAAGATGTCGAATTCCGTGCCTGATTTCCTCCAATGTAACACGGTCAGGTCAGTAGATCACGGAACATGGGGAATTTTTGCACTTTTAACCGTTTTTTTAATTTTATTTTTTTCAACAAAAAAAATCTACCTCAAGTTCTATGTGGTGGAAGGACACCCTGCCCCAGTTAATTGCTACCAGCGGTGGCTAATTCTCTCATCGGGATCATAATATGTTCTAACATTTCAAACCTCACTTGCGGGATGTGCAGTTATGGTAGGCCTAATTCATCCTTATAAATTCACCGCCTGTCTGCTACCCGGATGCGTTTCCCAATCCCCATGTGTGAGGTGGGGGTTGAGAATAGCAACTTGATGTAATTGGAATGAGTACAATTCAAATGATCCCCCAGAAACTAGAAAAACCGTAGGAAGAGTCTAATAAGCTGACGGATACACAGACTCTCTCCTACAGTTTCTGGCACTGTATCGAAGATAGAGAAGAAGAAAAAGGCTATAACCGCTGGAACATCTGGTCCTTGCCACCAAAGCTTCACGGTTTCACTCAGTCGCTGTTCGGCCGAACAGACGGCAGGAGTGAAAACGCTTGCATAGGTGCCAGAAAACAACAGAGTTGTTTCTTTAAAACGATATTTGCTCGACTTCTTCCTAGATGGGATAAATATGGAGTCTTTCCCGTATTCGGTCTATCGAGTACTCACATCTGTCAAGGGTCGTGGAACACTCAGGCGATAGCTCTCGTCGATGATCTGGGGGGAGTTAGTCTTTCTGACTTCAATTCATTCTGGATATTCCTGGGAGGTGATATCTGACCTCGACCCCGAAATTTTCCCTCCCGAACAGCTCAACCAGAAGTTTCATGAGCAAGTTCTTGCGGATATAGCGTCTCTCGATGTGCTGGGTTTGGGTGGGATTGGTCATCTTGGTAGGCTTGATCCTGCTGGGGGAGACCAAACCTCCTTTTTTTTTTTACCACGGAGCTACGATATTTAAACCTCACTTTGGGAAGCTAGAAGGAGAGAGGGAAAACAACAAAGAAGGAAGATTTTTGCTTCATCCGATCTTACCCCACTCCCTGCACTCCGCCGAATGTCCCACTGTACGCTGATCAACCTTGCTCTTGATGGATTGTCCTCCACACGCGAGTGGTTGCAATGGCTGGGTAGTGGATTGTGAGTGGACAGGACAATCTGGAGCTGCGAAGGAGTTTTCCCGGCATATGATACGTGTTCGAGAGCTGTGCGGCTAAGTTTGTCCTATGGTATGAATGGGGATGATGTGGAAAGGCCGTTTCTTTGTCCACTAGTGCTTTTCATACAGGCTGCTAGACTTATTGGCTATGCAGCTCAGTGGCATCCCCGATCTATACTGTGGGAGTGAAGTTTTTTCCCCCACTCCGGCTGGCCACTGAAGCTGCGATCTCCTGGCTAGTTTGTTGAGTGGATCAAGTTCTTCGAGGAGATGTCGTGCTTGCTTTGAGGCTGTCATTCCAGTCTCAAAGAAAATAGCGATATAGTACGCTGTTCGTGGTTTTAGGGAGGAAGTGGATTGAGGTATAAGTTCGGTGCGTGGAGGGCACACCTTACTTTAGAGTGTGGTGTTATATGCCCAATGCTTTTATTTATGGAAAATGCGTCCGTCTCCTCTCATTACATACAATATTTCGACACGATAGCGTGATGAGTATGATAACACAAACCTAAAGTTGATAGTGGGTTTTCGGGTTTGCGCAGTGGTGCTCTCCGCAGGCTGGGGAGAAAAAAAAGGCTATAGACTATCCCAACCCAGGTTTTGAGCAAGGAGAAGGATGGTGAGCCCCGAATAGTCTAATGGCCAGAGGGGAAACAGCTCCTGTCAACATCTACCAACCGCTATCAAAATTTTGAACAGGACCGCAGGGTCGGGGAAACCGCAGCTCGCGTTCGAGTTTTATTTTATTTTATTTTTTAACCCCGAATAGCGCTCATGCGGTCCGATCCGCTCTCCCACTTGGCATAATTCTGTATGCGCTTTACCTGCCGTAAGTTAACTTATGCTTGGGATTCTGTGGGGTAGTCTACGGTGCTGTACAAGCACAATTGCGATACAAGCATACGGTAGTGGGGCACTGTGGGCGAAATTTGCATCGTCTTCTTAGCAATCTGGAGTCTAACACTGCCTCCGAAAATTCCAATCTTTCGTCTGGATATCCGACCTCTAGGCCAGGTTGGCCGCAGGGAAGAGCTCTGTTTCGAAATTTTTGCGACAGCTAGTATTTTTCAGCCTCCCACCGTGGCCGATTCTCCTTTTGTCTGGAATACTGGTATTAAATATGGAGGGATTTTTTTCGCCGCCGAAGGTACTCTCCGGACACTGCAGTTTGCATTTGTTAGGATGCCCACCAGTGGCCTATGGGTGACTAAGATGCAAAGGGATATATTTTGCTATGATACATACAGGTTTGTGTGGTGCACTGGTGGTGGTCTAGAAACTGGCCCTAGCGTATAGTCAAGCATGTGTGGTAATGTCAATTGCATCCTACTCTCGTGCAAGCACCTTTGGTTTAGCAATATGTAGGTCAAGCATAAACTCGAGCAAGCACAATGCAGTGCTGTATTCCAGTGTCAAACGGCGAGAAACGATCAAAGACTCTGGTTTTGTGGCGTGAGGTGCCAAGTAAGGAAATTTAGAGTACGGTACCGCACAATGGCAGGGTTCAGAGCATGATAAGACAACCTGGATTACCCGTAAGCTAGCTACTGTACTGTGTCCATGTATATGGGGAACACCGCCACTAGCAGAAACTAGAGCACTGTCTCAGTATCACCGTAAAACTCTTGAAATTCACTGCTCGTGTGTCCGGGCCGAGAATTTGCACCCGTTCGCCATTTCTGTGGGCCTCTGTAGCAGCTGTTCCGGAAATGTTGCCAATTCTTGGCGTGCACCACATGAGTTTCTCTACCAGCCCTACAGCCTCCCGGTTCAGAGATAAAAGGCCCCCGAGCAGGGATAACGTTTTCCTGACACAGTATGGGACCAGCCCGCTGGACGTGTAACGTGTTGGGTCCCGTTAACTGGTATCCGCAGCTCTGTTAACCTGTCAAATTGAACTTGCCCTGGATTTCAAGAGTTTTTTCGGCGCTTAGTTCAACGTTCAAGTTACACAATATATTAATTATGATTGTGGGCCTAACTTAGGATAACCTTTGGTAGGGTAATATAGTAACCTACAGCACGATCACCTGAATCGCCAGGAAAATAGTTGCTAGCGTATATGAGCATTGAGAAACATAGCATCCCTTATTTACAACCCCTGGGTATTATTTCGTGCGGGAAAACGAGCTGAGGGTATCCAACAGAACTCAGTCGAATACATACCGGTATATGAACGAACGAACGAACAGCATAGTGAATCGGCACAGTAGTGATACAAGGCTGTTCAAATGTTTGCTGTACCGGTATGTGTGGCTGCCAGTTTGACTTGTTCAGCCAGACGCTTGTCAAAGCCTCCTAATTGTGCCCCCCCCCCCATCCTAACTACACCTTGATATGAGACTTGAAGCCCCCCTGAAACCCAACAGGCTTATAACCCTCCGACCGACCCCGCCGTAGGAATTGGTCAGGCGCCTAAACCGAGTCGCCTATCTGCCATCATCGCATCCCCTTGGCCCTGTCTGCGCCGGAGCGAGCACAACACAAACGGTACCCCATCATGTCAACTAACGCCAAAGAAACTGAGCTCCGGGAGCGAATATTGAATCAGCGGCTGCCCACCTCGAACCCGAGGGTGCTCTTTTTTCCGGATTACGCCTTGGAACGGGTGCTTAATTATGACGTGGTTGCCGGAGTGGTTGAGGAGTCAAACATCCCAATTTATGATCGAATAGATCTTATCAATGACATCCTCGGGGGCGCTCAGAAGATATTTTGTATCTTGGTGTGCATCCGACGGGTGGATTGTACACGCTTACTTCTTCGGTCCGGGATCGGAGATGCTAAACTCGCTTTATCTAAGGAAGATTTGCTATCTTCGGATCTTCCAAATCCTGCTGTTGACGAGTTTTGGCAGCAACAGTGGGAGTTCATAGCTCCTATATTTAAGAGCCGCGTCCAGAAATTAGACTCATCTTGTATATTACCCTTTAAAGGCGAGCAGGTCTTGGGGGAGGGTGGCTATGGGGCAGTCACGAGGGTGGTTCTCTACCGTTCTCATCAGGATCTAGTGCCCGATGGCTCTGGAGATACTGTAGGTCTCGATATCCAGGAGTCGCTGCCCGTAGTTGATGCTGATGTTTGCTTAGGTTGTTGTTGCACGCAAGAGTATCAAGTGTGTTTCTGCAAAGGCTGAGGCATATTTTGAAAGTGAACGAGGGCCCCTTGAGCTTCTAAAAACTCGTGGCCACCCCCACATTATCAAATTGCTCGGATCGTATTCTCAGGCCGGTGTCTACAACTTGTTCTTCCCTTTGGCTGAGGGCAGCCTTCAAGACCTTTTTGATAGGGGGCAACAGAGCTTCGGGATAGGCATTGAAAGCTTTTATTCATCAATCGTAGGCTTATCCTCAGCGATAAATCACATACATAATTTCAAGTACGACATGGGTGGAAAGAACATGAACTTTAAGGGTTACCACCACGACCTCAAGCCTGGTAACATTCTTATCCAGCAAGGGAAGTTTATCATCGCCGACTTTGGGCTCTCGAAATTCAAGACCGGTGCCAACACTTCCTCCACCCTTCACAAGGTGGGCACGACAGCATACCTTCCTCCGGAGGCAGCTAATTTAAACCCCGAAACAAACTTTGACAACCCAATAGTTGGCCGGGGTGTCGACATTTGGGCCTTTGGCTGCATTCTTGCTGAGGTAGCAACATACTTACTCCGTGGGTCCGGGGGTGTTAGCGAATTTGGTAGAAGAAGGGCAACCAAGGTTTCTGCGAGTATGAAAGATGACTCGTTTCATGCTTATGGCGAAGTCAAAAAGGAAGTCAAGGAATGGCTAAGATTCCTAGAGACCATGGCGGGAGGAGACTCTCAGATCACACATTTGATACAGATTGTTTGGAAGACACTTATACCCGACCGCAAGGGACGGCCAACTGCACAGGCTGTCCTAAATGAAGTCTCAGTGCTCAGTCCAGAGGCAGCTATAAATATGGAATTGTTCGTCTCACAGGAGAGAAAAACATTACCACTGTCTCCACCGATATCTCCAGCGGGCTCACCTCAATTCCGGCCCCAAACGACATTACCCGGCAGTGGGCTGTCAAGCGATCACTATGGTATAGGTGTCCTGAGCGAGGGCACTCGTAACCCAGAGTTACAAATGGAGTATGTAGTATACCCTATTGTTTAAGTTTGTCTAATATCTGTGGGAATTAGTGTGGTAGCCGTTCATGGACTCAACGGAGGCTTGTATACTTGCTGGCAGGGGGGTGATGGGTCTATTTGGTTGAGAGATTTTCTACCATCGGATGGAATGCACCTTCCTCGCATCATATCCTATGGTTACGATTCTGAGCGCCTGTTCACCCACCTTTCCAAGGACGATTTAGAGAAAGAAGCGCATGATCTCCTACGCCAAATTCAGCGGAGGAGAGAAACTGGGGGGGTATAAACACTCAATGATGCTGAACTGGTCAAGTAGACTAACAAGTATAGGCATCTACTAGGCCCATAATCTTCCTTACACATAGTGTAGGGGGATTTCTTTTGAAGCAGGCATGAGCTCTCCCATTATCTGATCCCTAGGTAATGGCTAACCACCTCTCAACAGGCGATTTTACTAGCGGAGGGAGATAGCCAATACAGGGACCTGTTCAAATCCATATGCGGTGTTGCTTTCTTTGGAACACCTCACCGAGAGCATGGGGTTCGTCATACTATAGGGGCATGTCTGCGGAACATCGCCAGAACAGCTTCAGTCCCTCAGCAGAGTAGAGAGCTTCTTGTACAGAATATGAGCGACAATGAGAATCTCCTTAGAATAGTGAATCTCTCATTTAAGACTAAGATTTGCATGCCCGGGAGCAATCTTCGGGTAGTTAGCTTTTACGAAACTAAAACCACACCAGGATCGGGGGTGGTATGTCTCCCTTACCTTGCATGTCGCTATATAACCCAGAGGCTGATTTTGAACTATATAAAGGTTGTTGATAAAGACGCTGGCACTATGGGACTAAATGACGAAGACGAGGAGGTATGCGGTCTCAAACTAAATCACTTAGACCTTTGCAAATACTCTTCCGAAACTGAGCCTTCATACAAGGCAGTCTTACGCCGAGTCCTTTACTTGGCCAGGATCTCTGCGGCTGAATACAGTTCCAGACAAACAAAGCGGCTGGAACAAGAGGCGCCATATATCAATAATCGTAACTCTTCCCTGTAGGAATATACTCGGTCCGCCCTGGCTAACGCACGACCCAGAGATTCATGTTAACAACAACATTCTGCCCCATTCACCAATTAATCCGCTTCCACCGCAGTGGCCGGCGGCACTGCAACCAACACAGCGCCCCAGCACAACACCACACCAGCCCACCACGGCGCCGATACCCGCACCCCGCACCCAAACCAAACCTTCCCCTCCACCCCCACAGACTCTGCCGAAAAAGAAGCAATCCTCACCACCACCATCATCACCACAACCCCGAGCCCAAGCACGCACAGCCCCGGCCCAACAACCCCCCCAACAACCCCAAACACAGGGCGGGTCTAGAATAAAAGCCATCGAGGAGAGGCTAGCAAAGGTCAACCGGAACTTAACCAATATAGGAGCGAACCTAGCCGCCCGCCAAAAGGAGCGCAAGGCCTTGAAAGTGCGGCGCCAGGAACGCGGCGAACAATGGTTCTCTGACGAAACTAGGAGACTAGATAAATGCATTGAGGTGCTAGAGGCGCGCCGGACTGAGGCGCGTGGGGAGCAGGACAAACTCAAACTAGAGTTGGTTGGAGCGCGCACGGCGCACAGTCACCAGACTGTGTGATTGTCTGGAGGGGATATAGTGGGGGCTCATAGAGTTTACTGTCGATGGATGTAAAGTCTTCTATATTGTACTGTACTTGGATTCTTGGTTTCGCAACTGAGGCACTGAAGCCACACCTAAGGTTGGAGCAGGCTGTATTGCGAAAGAAAAAAAAGATCTGCCCGTATCCACAACCACACTTGCTGCCAACCCCTCGAGGTCTCGAGGGCCTTTACTATTTTAATGTGCTATATAGTACAGATTACCACCGAGGGCCGAAGAGAGATGTAAATTGATTGCATGTGTCAATTTTGCCTGCCAGAGCACTCATCCTCCAGTGAACAACTTCTTTCTCCCATTGACCGACACTTCGCGATTAATTCCCAAGTTGCTACCTCCAAAAAAAAAGCACGAACCAAACAAAAAACCCCCGAGTGAGATTTTACAAACTCCAACCGAGTGAAAAGCAACTCCTAGCATAGCATAGTATAGTATAGTAGAATGCCCTTTACAACTACACACATGACAGAAGAAACCTCGACGATATGTACAGTATAATACACAGAAACCCCTCATAAGTCGTGGAAGAAAAAAAAAAAATGATGGGAATATATTCCCAACGACCGCTTTTAAAAAAGAGATTACAATATCACAATATTATAAAAACCTCCTCGGTTATCATAATATATACAAGTATTATTAATTATTTTTATTTTTAGCCTTTATGTATGAACTGTATCATACTCGTATTAAAACTATAATCTGATAATATCAACAGTGTTTCGTATTGGCGGTGGGGATGGGTCTGCCTTTCTCACTTTGAGGGGTTAGAGTTTTGTATCTTCTGTATGATATAGGGGTCGGGTTTTGTTCCCACTGTATAATATAGAAGTAAATTATCGTAGGTGGCATGCAAGCTCCTTCTCCGCGATTTTCCTGACCCCTCTTTTCGCTTTCCCTTTTGGGAAGGTGGGAATGGGGGTAAACACCGAACGATAGTCTCACGATCCCCCTGGCTGAACTTTTGGGGCTTCATAGGCCTGGGGTAACTTCATCGTGGGACTTTAAAAACGACTCATACCTGGCGGACAAAACTGGCGAAATGCAGTCGGTATTGCACTGTCTTAGGCTTCTCAATGTCGGGCCGGCCAGGTTTTTACAATCTCAATGGGAGCTGGTTTGCCTGGGCTAGCACTCCCCTAACGAAAATTAGGGTTTCTCTGCACCATGAGCAGAGGAAAATGGTTGCTGGTTACCCCATATTGCTCTCTGATGAGCCGGGACTTTTGAAAACCAGAAGAATTGTCAAGATCAGGGAGGTTTCTTTTGTTGGGTTTTCCTTTGTTTTAGGGAGTTTACTGCGGGTTGCCTATGGGGGCCTGGACAGCGGTGGAGCAGATTTACGGTGTTGGTTTTCTTGTTGCTTCCTGCCTATGCTTTTTTGAACCTGTATTTTTGCTTTGTTGCTGAGGGTGTGAGGGGTTTTCTTGCAGTTCTTGGCAGCTTGGCTGGATGTGTGCACCCATTTTGGTATGGGATGTGCGGTTGGTTCCATACCAGAGGAACTTGGGGCAGCTTGTTTTTTTCCTTAGGCCAGTGGGGGAGGTTTTTGACTGACATACCTCAGGGTCAAATCGGGGGTGTCCTGCGGGAGAGGTCCAGGGTGGGTTCAATGAGGGTATCGGTTGCATGTGCAACTCCACCTCCCTGAGTGGATATTCTGGAGGCCCTTTATAGCAGAGCTTTGCACCTATTTAAGCAAATAAATTCTGGGATTTAACAAAAAACAAAAAAAGTATCGTAGGTGGCATGGAGCTAATCATGTCTGACGACATGGTTGGAATACACACGGTCGTTTTGTTAGTTTTACAGTGACACAGCATAATGGCAGGGGAAGCAATATGGTGTTTTGGAGTTTATTTTTAATTATTAGGAATAGGAATATTTCTTTTGTTTGTTTGCAAGACACTCCTTTGTACCAAGGTAACCCACTGAAGGCACCTGGCTTTCAATGTTTTACATCTCTAGTTGTAGATACCAAGATATGTGTTACTTCATTTGTGAATCTTGGGTTATAACAGAGTTTTAGTTATATGGGCATTTCTCCCCATGCTGATGTTTTTCATTTGTTGATTAAGCATGTGGATGGCTCGAATATTTTGGAAAATTTTGATAAGTTTTTGTTGTTTAATGTTTACAACAGAAGGGTGGATGGGATCAATACAGTCCCACCCACTAGTCTGTTCACTACTGTTAATTATCCTTCCCTTATGGTTGGTGACCTTAATGTATATATTCTCTACATGGATCCGTGCAGAGATATGACGGGCGATGAGAGGAGGACTGGTGAGCATTACCTGCGAGTGGCTGGACTACATGGCTACTCAATACTTAATGAACTGGGGGTATACACACGGACTCCTGATCCCTCACTGCACCGACCCTCTATCATTGATTACTCTTCTGCGAACTGATACCTTGCTGAGTACATCAAGGACTAGAGGGCCAATTTTGAATATACAGGATCAGACCATTGGATAATTGCTACTCTAATTACTACATCACCATTTCCTCAATGCAGAACATTCCCGGCCTGGGACAAGAAAGTATGGCACGAGAAAGGAAAACCAAATGACACTATCAAGAGGGAACTGTAGGGGTTGATTGATGGCAATGGCGGTCTGCTCCCTACACTTAGACAAACACCTAGTGGGAAACCAGAGAGGGCTATTGATGACTTCAAACACAACCAATGCCTGTTAATACATACAGTACAGATATTCGCACCAGTCAAGAGGTCATGCAAGTGGTCAAAACTGTGGTGGAACAAGGACCTCACACAGCTAAGGAAGAACTGAAACGCTTGGTACAGACGGGCAGGCCAGGACTTCCTCTTACGAGATAAGGTGATAGGAGCCAAGAAGAATTTCCAAAATGCCGTTAAAAAGGCTAGGGCAGCAAACAGGAAGACCTTCCTTGAGGATGCGAAGATGAACAACATATTGACGGCTAATCAATTCACCAAAGAGAGACTTGGCACTAAGGTACCTGGCTCTGGAAAGTATGCTGATGCAGCGACCCTTGGCCAGACTATTATGACCCATTTCTTTCAACCCACCCCTGACCCAGTCCAAGTGTACCCACCTGTTTGGACACGGTTGAACAACCAAGAGAAAGTTGATGTACAAGACATTGTCAATGCACTTGCAAAGTACAGCAACACATCTGCCTCAGGGCCAGATAAGGTGCCTTATTCAGTTTGGGAAGGGATCTATCGACTAGACCACAGATTTATTCCAGACCTCATCAATCACCAGCCTACATGATATATACATCGCGATAGCCTTAAGAGATCTTAGGGTATCCCTCTCCCAAAGCCAGGGAACGAGGATGTTAGGGGTAGCTGATTCTAAGGACACCCAAATCGGACTAGGCTAAATCTTAATTCCGTAGATGGAGACTTGTCTAGGAAGTTTCGTTTGATTGAGTAGTAAAGAATTTCAAGTAAAACATATGATATTGATAAGATATCTTCTCCGTTGCTTGATGATGGCTAAAGCTCGGGAGGCACTAGATATTTATATCCCGCATCTGAGTGTTCACGGACTACATCTAGCTTTCATACTAACTAAGTACCCATCCGTGTTTCCCCAGCTTTCTGCCTTAGTGCGGACACCGTTTGACCCTGAAGATTCTCTTCCCCACACAGCTAATGATGCAGTCCGAGCTCCTCTTTCACCGAAAGGGTTACACACCTTTGGTAGGAAACGCCTGGCCTCCTTTCTGTTATTAAGACTTAGTCCGTCTATTTTGGAACGTACCTATTGTCTCATAGAACACCAAGGGGCCAACTTGGTTGTTGACCTTATCTGCTCCGTGCCGATAGATCCGGCTCTGTAGCAGGCCTTCAGGATGACTTGTATTCACGATTGGGCCAATACCTTCTCGTCATCACTGCCTCTCCTTAACAACTTGTTCCGATTGGTTTGTCAACCATAGTGGCATCATATAGGGGCATCAGAATATTCTCCCTAAGTAGTGGAGTGGCCTACTTCCAACTCATTCTTTCCTGCCTGGACTACCCGAATCCTTATATATGTCTTTCGACTTCAAACAGGTTTAACTCCGAGAGCTCTTAACGGAATCGCCTGGTTTTCCCTGGGTTGGATAGCCAGAGAGCCCCTCTTGTATACCTTGCGAACAGCATCGATCGAATTGAAGGCGGCGACGCATACATGGTTAAAAGAGCTGCTTCAAGGATGCAGTTTAGTATGTGAGCGAACAACTGCACAAGGTGCCAATCTTGTTGCAGGGTGTGAACACTGGGGCCACAGGGGTATGACTTGGATTTTCATGCATTTTTTAGGTATAAATGCGCTACTGGATTCCAGTATCATTTACCCATGTGCCCAACAGCGGACTACAAGGCTTTAGCAAGCTATAAGGTTATTGGCCTGATGCAGACTTTCTCGAAGATAGTTGAAAGGATAATCAACACATGGCTGACACATTTTGTCAAAGGAGCAGGCCGGTACTCATTGAGACAGACCAGCAGTCTTCCACAGAGGACTACATTTGATGCTAGTATCTCGTTACAACATTAGGTCTAGGAGGCGCAGGCAGCAGGGCGTCGAGTAAGTACTATATTCCTTTATGTCAAGGCTGGCTTCGATATTGTCAACTACAAGACTATTCTTGAAAGGTTGCAAATATTCAGAATACACAGATATATGCTTAGGTGGATTTCGAATTTTATAACTTATAGAGAATGCATGATAGTCTTCCCAGGTTCTCCTGGGGCAAAGACATGCATTACTACTGGTATACTACAGGAATCTCCAGTAACCGATCCTATTTGTAATCAATAGAGAACCTCTACACTAGTACAATCACGATAGGTTCCTCTGCATCTCCTCTTACGTTGACGATATTGAAGTTATGTTGGAATCCGGCTTTTGGATACAGAATACACTAGTCCTTGAAAGACACTTCCAGCAGTTGCACAGCAGGGCCAAGAACACACGGCTGTGTTTCTCAACAGCAAAGATGGAACTAATATATTGGAGGACCCCTTGGGATAGAGCCAACATATATGAGATAGGCATCAGAATAGGGGACGACTTCATCAAATCAGCTAAGAAAAGTGTCAAATAGCTTCATCAGCAAAAAATATTCTCCCTCATGTATTACCTATATATTTCCCAGAACAGGCTGGTAATGCCAGCTCCCCCTGTCCTTCCAGTCCCTCCCTAATTCTATCGTTGTCAGAAATCTCCCGGGGCCTCCCCACAGCTCAATCCAGACCCCCAACGTCATTCATCTCAGTCATTTATCCGTAGCCCTGTGCTTACTTCACACCAGAATCCATCTCGCCTAACTTAACCCCGTTTTTTTTAGCTTTTCCTGCCGCGCCACTTTGGATGTTGTGCAGCTCATTCTTCCCTGTCTGAGTCCGGAAAAACCTCTGCATGTCGCGGCTCCCTCTCATAACTCGGCACTCTCCCTTCCCCCTAATTTCTCTGTTATGGACGCCGTCTCCCTGAGGACATTCCTCACACCATAATATGCTCTCTTCCCACCTGTGTCGTTCCCATATAAACCTTCCTTGTTTCTATAGTACGCGTTTGTAATTAATTCTTTCGCACCACACACTGAAGTCTGTACTCAATCCACTCCTCTTTGTCTTCTTTGAGACGCCATGAATCCCTTAAACTTTACTATTTTATTCTCATCCCTGCTCGCTTAGAAAATATCATTATACATCTCATTTGCCCCGCTTTGTGTTCTTTCGAATGTATTTATCTTACTTTGTTTATTATATTCTATTAAATGTTTCTGAATCAATCCTATTATTGACAGTCCAGCGTTTATTTTAAACTCCGGCACCCTCTGGTACTAAATGCGCCTAGCTCATTATCCTTTTGATGCCAACTACCCTTTCTACTGTCCCATTTGGCCCTTTCGCCGTCCCCAAAGTGACGGTAACAAGTCCTGTAATGTCGCTTAACTTTCCCGAATTCTCAACATAGAGTCTTTCTACCAATACCAGTCTATCCACATTACCCGTTGTTAACTCTCGAACCTTCATTATTGATACCAAGCGCACTGGGTAATAGCCTTTCAACGCCCTATAAATACTTTTATTACCTGAATCCACCCAGACCCAATCGTTTCTACTCCGACCAGTGGACCTCCAAAGCTGAGTATCTGTTAGGCACATAACTCCCATGAGGGCCCAGAAGAGCAGCTTGAGAGCTCTGGGCCTGAACCTCCACAGACTCATACCCCCCTCCGGCCCCGACGTTGGCCCAGGACGACATCACTGGCGCCTTGTGCAGTTGCTCGCAATCATAGAAAGAAGAAATATTGGAACCTTTCTCGTAACCCCGTATACGTCGTCGCCGTCCGTCCGACCGGATCCTGTCCGCAGGGTATATAAGAGGGCATCTCTGGCTACGTCTGGGAAAAAGAACCAAGCGATTTCGTCAAGAACTCGCGGAGTTACCTCCCACTGAAGTCAAGAGACCAAAACAACGTCCGGAAGCCTAGGAGGGAGTGGTATTCGGGCTATTCCGTAGAGAATAGTACTGAACCCCAAATGAATGCCTATCATAGGCAAGCAAGCCTATCGGAACATGTCGATAAGGAGAGGCAGTCCAGCACGAATTGGTATTGGACCGATCGTCAAAGACTAGTCATCCTGAAATCCAGCGCCAAGACCGGCTGAACCGGAACGAAGCCTTATTGGTCGACAACCAAGTTGGCCCCTTGGTGTTCTAAGAAACTATTGGCAAGTTCCAAACTGGACGGCCATAGTTTGAACAGCAGGACGACGGCTGTTATCTCTTACCGGGAAGGTGTGAACACTCTCGGAGAAAGAAGAGCTCTGATCACGCCATTAGCTGTACGGGGGAAAAACTTTCAGGGTCAAAGGGGGTTCGCTGTTGGATTTTGTAGTGAAAATTGTTAGTAGATACTTGATTGTATGGAGAACGGATGTAGTCCGCGAACACTCAGACGCGGGATATAAATATCGATGTGCCTCACGAGCTTTAGCCATCATCAAGCAACGGAGAAGAGATCTTATCAATATCATA
>QFET01001289.1:37962-70022 GCA_003316355.1 Tuber calosporum | reverse complement strand
GGGGGGGGGGGTTCAGCCTCGAATGTGGCAAGACCTGAGCGAGGAATGTGGATGGCATTACAGTAGATGTAGCCAGAGGTACGAGTACGAGTAGAGCGAGCCCACAGGGGTGGCCAGACGCAAGCATTCTCAACCACACAACTCAACTTTTGCAGGTTTTGTGAGCCACAGGCTTGTTAAATATATACCGTAGTGTTTCAGCTTTGTGTGAAAAAGATCATGCAAGTCTAGTCCAGAGAGCAAAACCTGATTCCAGGCGGTCCTTTATGGCCCCAAACCACTACCCCGGGGCGCTTTGGGGGATCGTCCACTGGTCAGTCGAGTGAGATGGCGGTACAGGGGGAAAAGGGAAGGCTGCCACTGCTTTTGGTGCAGTTGATAGATTTAGCTCTGGGTGACTAGGAGTAGCTGAAGAATGATAGTTTGGGTATGACAGCTTGCAGTTTTAGGCGGGGGATAGTTTATTGGGTATCGATTGACTTTTCACCGGCTGACAGATCTCATCTGACATAATCCGTGCCACGGGGCTCAGTCGCGTGCAAGTGGGCTGAGGAAGAGGAGGAGAAGGAGGGAGGGAGCTGTCTTAGCTAAATGGGAAGAGAGAGAATATATCGCAATCATCACCGCTTGTGTTTGCGGTCTTCATCTGATTGTGATCAAAATATAGCTTCCGCAGGGCTTTTTTTTTTTGGTATGATACTTGTATAGTTTGGTGATTGTGGGCATGTCACCGATTAAGTTGATAACCAACGGATAACAGCATGGACTGTCAATGTTATATATATAAGGGCGATTACCGGTATGCGCAAGCTGCTCCAGAGTTTGATGCCCTTTGGTTCCTGTGCGCTCATGTACCATTGGTGTGTATCTATAAGAATTTGTGTATTATTATGCACGAATAATTCCTCTATCGACCGCTTGTTCTGCATAGTTGGTGGACTCGCAAAGCGGTCAACATGTCTACCAGACTTTCTTGACCAACCAGTGAAAAGGTCATATGTATAGATACGAATTCTGTAGGTCATGGAAGAGTGCTCTTGTGCGTGCAGAGTTCACGGTCTACCGTACTGTACGGTAAGTGCGGTGCACCGGTGATCAGGACCTAATCACTTTCTTCAAGACTGTCGATAGTTTGGGCGGATGCTCGAGCCTTTGCCCGAAGCACCGGTGCAAGTAGTGCAGGCCACAGGGAGGCATTAGCCACTCCCCCTCCCTGGGCAGGGGCATCCCGTGGGTCATGGATTCATTTGTGGATGCTGTTCTCACATTCACTCATAAGGTATGAGACATGATTTACTCGAGTACGGTACTTGTACCGGTGGTACCTGTTATGATTGAATTTTATGATACTAAGTTTTCTGGGCCTGCCGGTGTCGTACCGTCTTGTAAGTACTTGTACGAGTACTGCGCAGTACCGGCGGTACCGTAGTAATTTCTCCCGTCAGCTCTTGCTCGGCTTTGTGAGTTTCGCTTGCCTGGTCCTTCCCCCTGCCAGACCGAATGAAAGGAATCTGAACGTCTCCCCGCCACACATCTTCTTTCCTTCTACCTACAGACCGTACTCTGGCACATTCCATCTTCTTTGAGACTCAACCTTCTTTCCATTCATTTCTGCTTTTCAACTACTGTATTCCTCATGCAAACATCTCGTTTCTCACCCTTACACTATTTTTGTTGAAAGAGTGCAGAGATTCATCACCCCACCATCCCAGTTAGTCTGAGGCCATCAACTCCCTTGCTACACTGCTTACAGCGTGTTTTCGAGGTGCACACCACGAACCATCTTAGGGGGTTACGAAGAGGAGAGGCTGAAAAATCACTTTGCACAACAACCATCGCATTCACAAGAAGTGTCACGACAACTCCTCCATCCACCACTTGATCTCCTCCATTCCTTGGAATCACTCCCTGGAGGATTACACCACGTCGCCTACGGAATACAATATCCAGGCGAGACGAGACAAGGCGACATCACCGATATTGCTGTTGAGAAGCTATTGCTCCGCAGGTTGACCCGTTAGCTTCTCTATCTCCCCTTTCCATACGTTTACAACATGCCTGGTTTTGCGGATTCCTTTTGGTCGGGCGACTACGCCGGTGGTTAGTTGGATGGTCCTTTTTTTTTTTTTCAAACCTAGCCCCTCCCTTCATCCCCTCCGGATCCCCCTTGGAGACATCGCATCATCTTTAGATGTGCTAACGTTGAGTGGAATAGGTCTTGGAGTTCTTTTCGGAAAACTTCAACAGGGTGTAATAGAGAACCAGCAAATTCTGCAAATCTCCAAGCTACGGGCTGATGCGGAGGATGCGTATGGGCAAAGGCTTGCTACCATTCCTGCAGGAGCTGAGAAGCCGGGTGGATTCGGCCGGGATGATGGTGCTAGTGTGCGAAAGGTATTGTTTGGCTTTATTTTAATTCTGTGTGGTAGGGAGGTGGGCTGGGTTCTGACGAGTACGGTGGGGCTTCTCAGGCATTCGATGGGTTGAAGAAGGAAATGGAGGATGTGAGTTACCAAATTAAATTACCTACTTTGGGTGAAACTTATCAGTCCTTTGTTAGGCCGGAAAAAATCACCGCAGGGTCGCAGATAATATTCGTCAACTGGTCATCAACCCTTTCTCCAAGTGGTGCGAAGCCCATGAGGAACGCATCATCAGTTCTCACGATGATTTACAGGCCCAAATTAAGAGTCATGATAAACAAGCAGAAACTGTGAAAAAACTTAGATCCCATTATTTCAACAAGTGTCGTCTTGTTGAGGACTTGGAGGAAGAGACTAAATTTATCCAAGTGCCGGCGCCGGGAACCCCGTCCTCTGCAACAGCTCCTCCAGCAGCACCAGCGGCAGTTGCAACTGCTGCTCCTGAAATCAAATTACCAGAGCCTGAGGATCCAGAAGATGACGAACCGCTGGAAATTGGTGACTTGTTCTACCAACCAGCTGAGGTGAAGAAGATGTTGGCACATATGTTAGAAACTATCCCGTTGGGAGAAGTTAAGGTCGCTATCTTGGGAACCTACCAGAATGTTTCCACCGGAGAAAGTGTTGTCAAATTCATCCAGGAGAATCTTGGAGCTACTTCGATCTCCCACGCCGAACGCATTGGACAGGACTTGGTCACCCACGGATTTTTGAGACTTGTTGGAGCCGTTGGAAATACCTTTGCAAACAGTTCCAAGCTTCACTACCAATGGCGCCCAAAGACTTTTCAACTTACCGGAAAGCCGGAGAAGCCGGTGCAAAAGGCTGTCAAGTCATTGGAGAATGGGGATACTGTTGAGAGCCCAACAATGGCCTACGTTGGTGATTATTTGGGAGGTTTACTCACAAATCAACACCCAGGCGAGACCCCTGGCGATAGGCTGAGGAGAGAGGCAAGTGAAGCCGATGAGCGGTACAAGGCCGGAGTGAAGAAGTTGGATTTGATGAGGTGTGCCTTGGAGGAAAGCATGGTGGAGCACTTGAAGTTTATGGAGAGGTGCGAGTTGGATCGTCTAAAGGCCATTAAAGCGGGTAAGGCAACCGAGATATTCACGACTGGAAATTTGCCGACAAGCTACTGGTGCTGACTCAGAAAATAGTCATTTTGGACCTTTCGGGAGCAATCTCGAATGTCATCCCAAACATTCAAGCTACCGTAGACAACATGCTCCTCTACCAGGAGACCATCCAACCCCTTGGGGACTTGCGTTACATGCTTGAGTCCTATAGGACTGGCTCATATGTGCCAAAAGTGGTAACTTATGAGAGTTATTACAATTCTGTAGATGGTAGGTCTCTGAAAAAGGTCGTGCGCTCCAGCAATTACTTATGGTGGAACCTAGAACAAACATTTGGTGTGGATCTTGAAGCTCGGGCCAGAGCGGATCGCAAACGTGTGCCGATCATCATCACGTCGATCCTTACTTATCTGGATCACCGTAGGTCGCCCAAAATAAAGTGTGACTGACCAGTTTTTAATATCCTTGTGTAGATTATCCCGACCTTGAGGGTGACGAGGCACGAAGGGGTATTTGGCTTGTCGATGTTCCACTTGCTGCTACTCACCACCTCCGAAATGCTGTCAATACTGGCAAAGCGATCCCCAAGGAGGCACTCGCAACCTATGAAATTCCTATCGTTGCCAGCGTTCTGAAGCTCTACCTCCTCGAATTACCTGGTACGGATATCCGTTTTCAGTGCTGAATTGCTTTTGCTGACTCTTGGCAGACTCTCTCGTGTCTTCCCATAAGTATGAAATCATCAAAACTGTTTACACCACGCACGGAGCCGAAGGAGAAGAGAAACAGCGACTGGCGGTGATTCAAAACACTCTCGGAAGCCTACCATTGACCAACATTGCCACTCTCGATGCCATTACTACTCACTTTACTCGTCTCATCGAGCTTACCTCCGCAGACGAAGCCTACGTTACCGCTTTGGCCCAGAGCCTGTCAAGCTGCATCCTTCGCCCACGTGTAGAATCGTCCCTCACCCAACATGAGCGTCACGCTTACCGTCTCGTCCGCGACCTATTCGCCCACAAGGAACAAATCTTTGGCGAACTCAAACGGGCCTCAACCCTCAACTCGGGTCGTGCCCGGGCTGTCTCAACAGACGAATCCCAACGCCGGGCGTTTGTGGAAGCTCGCAACCGTGCAGTGATTGGCGCGGCGCGCTCCCGGCCCTCCAGCCCAGCTCCGAGTTCTCGCCACAGGAGAGAAACATCTACCGACGGCGGGAACCGATTTCCCATTCAAACTTCGCCTACTAGCGGCTCTCCCCGAAACTCAAGGTACCGGCCTTCGTCCCTTGAAGTGCCTGGAGGCGCTTCCTCGCTCGACCGAGACCAGAAACTCGATCGTGAGGTTGAAACGCCGAGGGTCTCCGGCGAGCCGGAGTCCTTCGCCCATGAGTCCGAGGAGTCCTCTCCTGCGACTCCCACAGCCGGACTAGAAAAGTCGAATTCGTTGACTAGGAAATCACAAGCCGGTGGCAGCACCAGATTCCCGCGCAAGGGAACCAATCTTGTCAGAAGTGCGGCTGGAGGGCCGAAGAGAGATTCTTTGACCATGGGGGGAAGCTTTGAAGAGGAGAGATCTTCAGGCGTGAGCCTTACTGATCGCCCGATGGATGACTAATTCATTAATTGTTGCAGCCTATCATACACCCCCAATCCAACATTTAAAAAACGAAACTTTGATAATTGCCACAGCAGCTAGCCTAGCTTAATGATGATATGAGAAGGTTGGTTTTGAGAGAATGGTGTGGTTTTGGTCTGGTGTGGACTGATTGGTTGGGGCTTTTTTCTTTCTTTTTTTTCCTCCTGTTTTTATTTCTGTCGCTGGCCCTCCCCTTCCAAGAAAATGGAAAGCACTGCGGTACGGTAGCATGGCTCTTTTTCTTTTTGCTTCCTCTTTCTTCTGTTTGTGAGGGAAAGCTTGTTTTGTTCGTTTGATACGTATCATGAATATTCCCCATAGTACCATGCTTGATGAATGGACCCACTGGAGCGCGGGCGTTACGGTGAGGTACGCTGCTACTAGTTGTGTTGTAGACAAATGGAGATGCTCAGTGTGGCGCGTTCGGGGGGGGAGTCGTCGGGGCCCACTGGATAACGGAACCAGTGATCACTTTCCGTTGGTGGGGCAAACCAACCAACCAACTAGGAGCGATTGCTCAATCCGTGACGTCCCATTTGAAAGCCGAAAGTACAAGTAGTGTTCCAGCGGGGCAGGGCGAGCCAGACAAAACCCCCCCGAAACGAAACGGAAAGCAACCTGTCCTAAACTAAGATTTCTCTCAGGTATCTAACTGTGGCATGGAAAATAACTGGCCTCTTGGCCTGTTTTGTTTTGACTCCCTGACCCTGAGGGAGAGCGGTTCTCGTGTTTTAATGTGCAAGCCCTCTATTGACTGTATTGTACCATGGGTTGATTTAGACAATTGCTCGCTCTGGGCGTTTCACCACGAACACCAACATCCAGCGCCAGCACAATCACAAGCCAAAATTCCAAAAAAATGACCACCATGCTTATATCCCAACACACGAGTTACAAAACGCCGAGCTGTTGAGCGTTCTGGGTGTGATTCTGGCTTGGTTTATATCTGACCAATCGTCTCTAGGAGAAGTTTCATATCCCAAGAGGTATGAGAATAAATGCAATTATTAGTCAGCACGAAAAACAAAGAATAACACCACTCATAGCAAAGAAAAGAAGTCAAAATACCAGTACAGTACAAGTACTAATGCGGTGCCTATTAAAACGTGACCCAATTGGGCCAAATTTGCGAAATAGTCATAGAAAGAATACAATTATCGTGAAGCAGCTCTATTATTCCAGCCTTTTGATCTGACCCACTGCTCAAACCAATTGTCGAGGCAACCCAAACACCTCAAAGTTGGCTACCCGATAACACTGGCCCCCCTATCCAAGAGAGGGAACTTGAGACGTCTCAGCGTGATGTTCAATCATCCGAGTTCTCATGGCCCTTTACTCTTGGCTGATGATTTTATCTGCTGGATTTGCTAGACATCTTAGTCGTTCCCTGTTTTTTTCCTTCAATTCTTTTCCATCACTCAACTACTGTCCTTTCCATTTTATGCTTTGTGCTTTTTGGTCCTGTTTTTCAATTATCATAGTTTTTTTTTACTTTTGTTTGCTCATCTTAGACTACTATGATTCCTCATCAACTAGTGCGTGTAACATTATCATTACTTCATCTATTTTATATAAAATATGATAGTTTACATTCATTAGATTCCAAACCTCTCTATTGCCATCCTGGTATATCAAGGACCTTCAAACCACTTGGCAGATCTTATTGCACCCCAATTCACTAGAAACCAACTTGTTCCAAACCCATCCAAATCCCATCTGAGGTTTCAGGACCCCCATTTATAGTAGGATTTTTAGGACCAGGTCGGTGACAAGAATATATAGCCATCATCAACAAATTTCCTTCGACGTGTGGAGAAATTTTTTGTTGAACCTCAGGATCATGCCGGTATCTCTAAAGTAGTATCGCACCAAGGATATATACATTATCTCAAGTGTTGTCTTTAACAAACAAATCAACACCAAAACACCTGTGATAGATTGCACAGGTGTATAGGTGCATCATACCTGCATCTCCTTCAGATAGTTGATATATTTGTGTCTCCCGATATCGTTATACCGAGTTTGTCAACCACTTTTTTGGACTATTTTTTCCCTGTTGGCGGGAAAGTTTCCAGGTTTCCTATCACCCGATATTCCACGCGGTTATCTATCTATGATTTTGTGTTGTCGATTGCCGGTGTGGTACTCTATGCGATATGGTATGGATTGTGGTGTATGGTGGGTGCCATCGCCAGGGGGTCGTATCGTACGAGAACCTATGAGACGACTTTGCTCGTAATCGAACGGGCTGCTATTGCATATATACGAGTACGGTACTCTCGTTTTTGCACACATCTTAGCGTCATGATAGGCGGGATTCTCATCGAAGTGTAGACCATTTGTGCCGGTGTGCGTTGCGAATAGTACGAATGCGAGGATGTGCCGCACAATTCTGGGTGCTGAACCGTATTCAACCGTATTCGTACTGTACCGGACGGGTGCTTGAATGGAAGCTTGAAGTGATATAATGCGAATACGCCGGTTCGGAGCAGGATGAAGACTGGGGTAGTCTACGGTACGGTAGTTAGTCAACAGTGATACCGTAACTACACCTACCCGGCATAATCATAATGAACTGGATCACAATATCATGGCAAATTCTAAGCCCAGTTCGTCTATGGCACCCGCGACCCTGCCAAGTCTTCCCCCCAATTCCTTCCCCTGTGAGTAAATTACCTTACTATGATTGTGGAATAAGGCTCCTTGCAAGCGGGTTGGCCAAGCTTATTTTTTGTGCCAAGAATCTCAACCAGTTTGTGGAAACTCCTTTTTCTGTCCTGACCTGAACGCCTCTGAACAATCTTGTTATCCCTTTTTCTTGGGATCTCTATGATACTATTTTCTTCTTCTTCTTTCTCTCCCCCCCCCCTTCTCACCTCATCCTCTCTACTTTTCCTTCTTCCCTCTATCTACCCCCCTCCCCTCGTCCATTCAATTCACACCAATTCAACTTTCTCCTTTCGCAGAGTTTGTTCTTGCTTGCTTCAAACTTCAACGCCCGCTTGACCTCTTTACTCAATCTAACCCCCAGATTTTTAGTACAACGACAACCGCAATGGGTGTCCTGTCAACTCTGTTAGTTCCAGTGGGGCCTTACTATGAAGAGATCATGAATCTCGGCGGCCCTGTATTGTGTGGAATTGGATTTGTTGCTTTTGTCGTGTTGTCGGTCATTCTCAATGTTCTCCAGCAGCTACTTTTTAAGGATCCTACGAAACCTCCATTGGTCTTTCATTACTTCCCGTTTTTTGGAAGCACGGTGGTGTACGGAATGGATCCGTACAAGTTCTTTTTCGATTGTCAAGAGAAGGCTCGTTTTCCGGGATTCACGCGCTGATTCTGGTATGAGGCTAATGTTTGCGTAGTACGGGGATACCTTTACCTTTGTCATGTTGGGAAGGAAGATGACTGCATCGTTGGGTCCAAAAGGGAACGATTTTGTGTTTAACGGAAAACTTTCGGAGGTTAGCGCAGAAGATGCCTATGCGCATTTGACGGTTCCTGTCTTTGGTGAGGGTGTTGTTTACGATGTCCCCAACCATGTTCTCATGGAGCAGAAGAAGGTTTGTTATATACTCTCTGTGCTAACACTAGGAGTGCTGCTAATGGGCTTGTTTCTAGTTCATGAAATTTGGTCTTACCGTTGAGAACTTCCGTGCATATGTTCCCCTTATCGTCGAGCAGGTTGAGGATTACATCAAAAAGTCCAAGTTCTTCAAGGGCGCAAAGGGTTCTGTTCATCTTTCCGAGATTATTCCTGAGCTCACCATCTTTACCGCCGCTCGTACACTCCAAGGCAAAGAGATTCGTGATGCTTTGGATGGCTCTTTTGCCAAATTGTACCACCACTTGGATTCCGGTTTCACCCCTATGAACTTCTTGTTCCCATGGTTCCCCTTCCCACAAAACAAGCGCAGGGACCACGCTCAGCGCACCATGGCTCAATTCTACATGGAAAAGATTAACAAGAGGCGGGCGGATGAGAAGAACGATGATGGCCAGGAGCGCTCAGACATGATGTGGAACCTTATGAACCGTTCCTATAAAGATGGGCGTAAAGTACCTGATAAGGAGGTTGCTCATATGATGATCGCTCTTGTAAGTTTTAGCATGCATCATGACGTCTTCAGCTTTCTTACATTTTCGCTTAACTTAGCTCATGGCTGGGCAACACACTTCTATGGCAACCATTACATGGATGTTGGTCCATGTTGCTGCTCAGCCGAAACTTGCCGCCCGGATTATGGCAGAGCAGAAGCGTGTGTTTGGTGATGGACTCGCTCCTTTATCATATGAGAAGCTGGTCCTTGAATGCACCTTCCTTAGCCAAGTGATCCGCGAGACTCTCAGAATGCACCCTCCCCTTCACTCCATTCTCCGAAAGGTCAAATCTCCTATGCATGTCGATGGGACCAACTGGGTTATCCCCAAGGGTCATTACCTGCTCGCAGCTCCTGGAGTTTCCTCCATGGACCAGAAATACTTCAAGGACCCTACCAACTTTGACCCCAACCGCTGGGAGGGTCAGAAGGCTGAAGAGGAGGTTGAGAAGTTCGATTTTGGATTTGGTCTTATCTCTAAGGGCACCGCGTCCCCCTACCTTCCATTCGGTGCTGGTCGTCATAGGTGCATTGGTGAACAGTTTGCGAACGTTCAACTGATGACTATCATGGCGACTTTTGTTCGTCACTTTGAGATGCAGAGACCTGGTGGTGGCAACGATGTTCCTGCTCCTGACTACTCTGTTTGTTCCCCTTCTATCCCTTTAAGCCTTTGCGTAATTGCTAACAATAGAATCACAGTCTATGATCGCTCTCCCGGCCCACCCGTCTACCATTGAGTGGGTTAAGCGTGATCCTTAGTTTAATCATCAATTTAATGGGAAGTGGGAGGGGAATAGAAGAACACAACCGGATCGGAAGGTGTAATGGGTGTTTGCTTTTTTCTTTTCCTTTTTTAACAGGCCTCAAGCAAATACCTAGAGTCCCTTTTGCTTTGCACATTTCTTTTTACATGTAGAAACCTGTATATCGGTATTAATTGGCTAGTTTCGTGACGATAATGATACCTTTTTTATGGAGGATGGGGGATTGTGTTGATTCCTGTTAATTATTTTCTTTTTTTTTTTCTTTATCTATGCTTTGAGGGATATTAGAGGTTCTGTTTGTCATAATTTGCTTTCATCACTAGTAGAGGGAAACGCCAGGGGTTGAACTTGTTTGGAAGATAAATGTAATTTGATCAATATACTAGGGGTTTTCAAAGTTAAAAAAGTCCGAGTTTCCTAGCATGCTCAGGCATGTAAGGTAAGTTTGGCATGGACAAAAGTGGCCAATATGCCTGATACTTACCATACCATGGAGATACCATTACCGAGTACAGTGTCAATACCGAGACCTGAAGGTCAGTAACGAGCAACACGTAAAGTTTCTCACAATATACCAAAAGTACTGGGGGACAAATCTTTTCGTCCGTCGGATGCCCTCCTTGCACCAAAAATAGATGGATATCTTCAAGCGGACGATTCTCAACGCTGCATATATGAAAACACTTCAAATCGTTTCATGAGCTAGGGAATGACTATCTATTCCCGCCTCTACATGTACAAGTGTGAGGGATATGGGCTGTCTTCATTGTTCATGACTGCATTGGCCAATGTAAAAGTTACATCAATCTTTGTATGAGGCCCCGCACAAAATGGTACATGGCAACTTGATACCGGATACTTGAATAACCTTTTCTCCATCAGTTTATGATATTTAGGGGTTCTGTAATGTTCTTCATGTTATCTACGGGTTTGTTGATGCGTGGACAAATATCCACTCGTTCTCGTAGACATTGGGCGAGGAGAGAGGGTGGTCGGGATGAGCACTTTTGGTGTAGAGAGGGCATTGGAGGAAAAGATTTGTCCTGGTACTGTAGAAAGCCCATCTTTGACAGACATTTTCTTCTTCTGAGGGGTCTCAAATATGGTACCCAAAATACAATCATACAATTGGCTACAGTGAATATGTACCCTACTATACACTAATGCATGTCTGCGTGTTTATTATTTTACTATCATTCATCTTTTTGACTTTGAAAACCCCCTAGTAGGTGGGTGTAGGGTGCTGCGATTAGGCGCGATAGTTAAAGCAAGCCAGAATGTTGGGATAGAGCAAGCTTTTTTTTCTTTTTTCTTTTTCTTTCTTTTTTGCTGTATCATGACTTTTGGTTCACTGTAAAACACGGCACTACCGTAGAGTAGAAAAAGCGATCAAGCGCTTTCCTGCGAATCGGGGATGCCTGCTATGCTGCAATTCACCCCACTATCGCGATCTCCATCGAAAGCCAATATAACTGAGGCGACGACCGAGTAATTAATATATACTACGCTAACAAGTTCTGATATCAAACGCCCTTCAACGATGACGGCTCAACCCCTCAACAGCAAAAAACAAACCAAGTTAACCGACAATGATAATTACTCACACTGTTTAGGAGAGCAGAGAAAGAAAAATCGCAAAACAGGCATAGATAAAAATGCGCATGAATGTGTGACACCCCACCCCACTCTCCACTCCTTCATCAGGAGTAGCGTGTGTAATCCGGTAGGTAATCTGCTAATACCCGAATTCGACCCTAGGCACAACCACCGGCCCATATTTGGCAGTGTTAGAGTACAACCCCTCGCCCTGGACGATGAAATCTACCGCGAGACTTAGGCTCCCGCCCTGAGCACTTGTGGCACCGACGGGGCTGCCGGCAACGGATTGCGGGTCGAAGGCGCAGAAAATGGCATAGTTCCTCCTGCCCATTAGCTTTTTCAGTTCCCGGAATTGGCCATTGACGTCAGTTTGGAAGATCTCTAGCATGTCCTCTTTGGTGTCTGAGGGTGCGCCGGTGCTTCGCATGCCGTTCTGGGGAACGTAAAGGGGCTTGTTGTTGTGCAAGATTTTTAGCACCACGTTTGGTATGGGGGCGTTTACTATTGCTGAGGCGATTATTTGGTACCTGCATAGGAGGTTAGTGAGGAGGGAGGAGAAAGGGGCAAGAGAGGGAGAGAATGGAAGGGGAGTCATACATTGTTTTATGGTCTTGAGGTTTTGTTGGGTCGTGGACCAGGCCGGCACCGCAGCAGTGCACGTCTGTTTGTGTTAGGATATTGGGAGGGCATGTGGGGGGGATGAAGGACTTGCCTCCACTCATGAATGTCATTCGTAAGCTCCTGCTATGAGAGATTCCTTGGAGAGTTCTGATGAGGTATGTTCTCTCGAGATCCTGTAACGAACCGTTAAAACAGCCTATTACCCCCTTAATAGGAAAATGCAGCACTCCCATACCTTCGACTCATGTGTCCAATGGTCCCTCAAATCATCCAAGAGATCGACCTCCCCGAAAACGCTAACAACAGAACTCATCAATCCGCTCTTTCCAAAGGCCTTCTTCACGCTCTGAAACCCGCTCCCCACAACCTCCTTCCCACCCACAAACCCTGCCGCCGACCCCACAACCTTCCCGAGAAGATTATACGTCCCTGTCACAGCCTTTTTTCCCGTCGCTACGGTGTTGACGACAGATTCCGCGGTATCCAGACGTGGGTATATTACTGGTACGGCGAGCATTAATATACAGTGCTGGACCGAGGGTGGGAGTGTAGCGATTCGTGGAAAAATCCCTTGGTAAGTTGGACCGGCCATGACTTGTTGGGGATTTCGCTCTGAACGGCAGTCGATACCAACAACAGCGATGGCAGGGCCGAGATATTTAACAAAGTGCCAACCGGTGCCAGTCACTGTGAAGAGGTCTCGGTCGTCGGGGGAAGCGTGAAGGATGTCTAAGGTTGCGTGGTGCTGGAAGAGAAGGTACCAGTGCACGGCCACACGACCAATGTTTTTGAACATGGACGAGAATTGCATGTATTCTGGGTATGAGCCAAATCCGTCAAATCTGTATCACAGGGGGTCAGGTTTACATGTCATCTCACTGGAGAAGGAGGATGCTATACATATCATGGTCGTCAATCTGGCATAGATGTGGTATTTGAGCCCACGCTTCCCTCAAGTGTGGCTGGTCGAAGTGTGCCGAATAGTAATGGAAATAAGCATGCGTGACTTCCTCTTCGTGTGCGGCCGTCCAAGGTGCTACCTTCCTATTTTCTTTTCCTCTAATCTCGAGCCATTCCTAGATATAAATTTTTAGACTGTTAGGCTCTCAATGGGGTATATCGCGCAAACCTTTAGTAGCGGGATCTCCCTCCATAACCTGTCCGCGTAGATCTGATCACCCCCTGCCAGTTGGGCATGGAATCCCCCAGTATCAATATGTTTCTGCATAACATCTTTCCACATAAACCCAACACCTCCTAACCTCGCCCGTTCCTCGGCTTTTACACCCAACGAAAAGTCGTTACAACTGTGTGCAATAAATCTCCAATTACGCTCGGTCCTTCCAGCGACCAGGAACTCGTATCTCGTACATCCTAGGTGTGAGGTGATGGCATAGGTCCATTTGGCCCCCATGTCCCCCATTTGGATATCGATATCATATCGATAGAAGGTCCATGTCTTATGAGTGTATATAGGATTGGCCTTCAGTTGGCGAGGGTTTGGTGAAAGATCTATGCTTTGGTGAAGATGTACAGTTGGAGGCTGGGGGTTTGCCGTGATGATCATGATCGACCCTAGCCATACCCCACGTTCAATATCCATGTTTGTATACCGCAGGTACGGCCCAAAGTATTCGCCATTTGCAGGCGCGACATTGTATAATGCTATCCCAGCCAACGGCAACTGTGGGATGGGTGGCTGCATAGGGAAGCTGTTATTGTGCACTAGAGGGGGAGGAGGTGAGGTCATTCCACTCCTACCTGGATCGGAGTACGCTGCCATAGGGGGAGCAAATCCGGGTGAAGCTAATGGTGGAACGTTAGAATAGGTAGATGCCGACAGTGCCGGTGATGCTACAGGAGGGGGGTTAAATGCTGGTTCGGGGAGAGGAGGTTCCCATTGAGTCCTAGAAGTCGGAATATGGATATAGTAATACTGCCCCGAGTTCGGATCCAAGTGGGCCATCCACCCCTCGGGGAGAGGAGGGGAGGGTGAAGGGCCAACTCTAGGCGGAGGGGTGAAGTGCGGCTGCTCTTGAGTAAACGATGGGTGAGGACTCTGGGAGTGCTCTTGGGGGTGAGGTTGAGGCTGTTGTGGTTGCTGCTGCTCTTGCTGCTGAGGCTGCTGCTGAGGCTGCTGTTGGGGCTGCTGTTGGGGCTGCTGTTGGACGGGCGGCTGAGGCGCCTGCTGGGGTTGTTCCCGAGGGGGATCATTATGGAATGCTGGGTGAACTGTGTGGTTATTGTGTGGGAGCTCTTGGGGAACGGCTGCGCCAACCACTACGGTGTGTTTCTCGTTAGGATATCCTTGAGCAGTTGTCCCATTGGAAGGGCCAGTTCCGGTATGGCTCAAACTTGCGTATGACGGCGGTGGGCTCGCACTCATGTTCATGCGCTGGAAATCCTGTTCCAACGCCTGCTGAGCTTGTGCATTCACACTGACAGAGTTTTGGGAGGCACTGGGCTGTCCTCCGGTTTGTGTGGGGACTTCTTGTCCGCCGGTGCCCTGCCAGACGGTCGGAGGCCCGTGCGGATAAGACCCCGGAGCCTCAGTCGGGGTCCAGGGTCTCGGAGGAACTTCCACAGGAGCTTCGGCAGGAGGTTGTGTTGGAGGGGCGGATACCTGTGTCTGCGGTGGAGTACGGGATTGGCCTGTGTTACTCCGCCCGCGGGCTCCACCACGCCTCTGAGCAGCGGCATTGGCGGGGAAAGTTACTGGTGGCTGTTCGACAGTAGCAGTAGCGGGAGTTTCCGGTGGCGGGGGAGATCCTCTGCGCGCCGCCGTGGTTGATGTCGACGTCATTCTGCTTGGGGGAGGCCAATACTGCTGATGAAACTGGGGGAAGGGGTTCAGTATTGGATCGGGAGAGGGTGAACCACCTTCACCACCGGGAGGAGGATGAGGGGGTGGAGATTCGGGACGTGAGTTTTGCCTTGGAAGACGTTGAGGGCGTCCTTCACGCTGCCTGAAGGGTGGCGGGGTAGGGTAGGCATCAGCATGCACAACAGACACATGCCGAGTAGGTTGAGGGGTACCTGCGGACGTTGCCGACTGAGGAGTTGAGGCTCGTTCCGGGGGTGGGGCTACAACGGAATCTTGACGGCTACTGTTATTACCTTCGCGGTCAGGATAAGGAAGATCATCCTGTTGGAATTGCTGCTGCTGCTGCTGCTTGACCACTCTCTCGGCAGCTGGTCTGTCGGGATAGGGCAGATCCGGTGAGGCGGATGCTGATCCTGCAGCGCTAGGGAATGTCGGTCGCCGCTGAGCGGGGTGCGGGAAAAAGGAACCTTGCGGGGGCGGAGAAGCCGTGCCCTGACTGCCGTCAGAGCCAACTTTCTTCTGAATACGAAGAGGTTGTACCGGCGTCCCTGACGACGGGGAGGGTGAGTCTAGAAACAGCTCGTCCCCAGCGTCCCCCCTTCGAGGACGCGCACTGGCCATTAAGGCGATATCGAAAGGAAAAGCTCCCGAAAAACGACTGGGGACGGGGTGCGGGGAGGAGGACGAATGACGAACAATGTACTCAAGCGATGTGCGAAGGAAACACGGGTATAACACTAGAGAATGAGAGATGGGGATAGGGAATACTTTATCACAAAGGGAGAATAGAGGTAGAGGTCAGAGGGAGAGGGGGAGGGGAGTGGAGGATGGATAAGGAGTAGGAGATGGTTTGTGGTTTATTTTATTTTTTTCCCTTTCCTCCCCTCGAGGAGGGGGGTAACTTGGAGGGGTGCGGGTTGTTATATCCCTCCTTTCGGGACCCACGAGACACTTGGGATAAGACAGGAGAGGAAACGGATTGGAAAAAAAGGATGACGACAACTTTGGGTTCAGGCGAGTTACACTGCACTATCATAGGTTATGGTAAGCATACTTTGCACGATTCCTCACCCTCTTTGGGTAAGTTATTCGAATTCATTTCAATATCGGGTAGTTACCTGAGTGCTCGCTTCAAGCAATCGTTGCTGCTGAGCCCAGGGAATTGAGTGATAGGATCTGGCTTATCTGCGCAGCCCCGCAGTTTAGGGAAGAGAAAAGTTGTATCGTACTTATATTGGGGGTGGTGGTGGGATGGCAGGGACAAAAAGACACCCGCAAACGCCGGGCCCTGGGGTGACAAGAGATGTACCGCATAGGCAAGTGCATACCAGACATACACCTGGGCGAGGCATACCGGTGCTCATGGTGTAAGTTATGGGTGCACCTCTGGCTGGAGAGCCTTTTTGGCTGTTGCGTTGCTTCTGACCTCGCAAAGATGGCACAATTGGTACCTGACCAAGACTCGGAAAACCGCCGCCACCATGTCGCTATCTTGCCCCCCGCTAATCCAGCGGCCACGACCAGCGCCTCTCTGCCATAGCCGCCCGGCTTCCTCGCTGTTTGGCCACTACTGTACCGGTACCGTATTGCTGTTGTTGCTTGTTGGTAATTCTTGGCACCAGGGTGTATTTCCCGTTATTCGCCATGCAGCCAGCCAGATGACAGCACTTATGCTTGTGGGAAAGGAAACTTTTTGTAAACACCAGTGCTTTCATTATTGCCTTTGCTCGACCGAGCAGACCTACGGTACTGTTGCGCCCCAGGACCATAGTCTAGGATATTGTGAGAACAGACTATCTGATCCAACAAAGAATGCTAATACAAGTATGCGAAGCTTAAAACTGGAGCATTAACTTGCCTTTAGAGGGGAGGGTAACCCCGAGGTGGTTGTATGCAAATTCCACCGAAATCATGAGCTCAAGTACCCGTACACTTTCCCACCTAGTCTCCCTAAGTCCCTATTTATCCCAAGCTTCAATGTCGAGAGCAATTTCCGCTACCATCTCCTGCTGCTGCCTATCGCTTACTATGGAAACTTGGTCGTGTCACCCCATTCTCAGAGCTTTTATGAGTAGTTAGCGCCGGCCAGAGCACCGTCTCATATGGTGGGGTTTTCTCTACCGGCCTGCAGTCATGCAACACTCTCAGATTCGCTCCATACTCGAGCAGTCTACCGTGGTACCTTTCAGCCTGGGCATAGCAACAGGCAAAGAACAGCATAAGGGCAATCTGAGGCCCTGCAATACCGGTACAGTACGGTAGACAGGGCACTGGAACACTGTGTCTGCCATTTCCAAGCCGCAACCTGCCGGCCAGACAATCCATATTGCTTCCTACCCAGCACCTCGAAAGGTTAGACCTCTAAATCCTATTATGGTAGCAACTCCTCAAGCACAACCTACAGATCACAGTGTGCTAGTGAGTAATGGAGATTCCAACCTATTCCCTTTCCCACTATCCCCTGAATAATCTTAGACGCCAAACCCGTCCTGAGGATATTTAGGCTCGTCAAGAGTGCTGAGTCATTCGAGCACTGGAACGACGGGAGATCCGAGTTTCTGACCAAGTTCAGCTGTGTATTGCCAAATTTGGCCTTAGCGTGCCAGGAGGCGAATCTGGGTCTGAGACTGCCCTAAGGACAAGCGAATGAGAAGGATTCTGGGCTGTGGCTGGGGCCCCCTTGCCTCGACATGCCTTACCGGGAACAGGCAAGAGGTGTCCGAAAATTGAGGCGCAAACAGTGGCGAGTGTCCGTAGGTAAACATGGGGGTCTGTAGAGATCTGGCCTAATAAAGGATACCGGCTCCGTACCGTGCTTTCTTGGCTAATATCGAGTATGCCAAGTCCCTGTGTTCTGATGCTTGTGCTTGTGCACTCCCGTTCGCAAATCTTCGCGGAAAAAGAGGTATCATGCCGTACTGTGGCGATATCTTGGTGGCAGCAAAAGTACCAGCATATGGTTCCGGGAGACTAAACTCAATACACACCAAACTGTTGAACAATTTTGCCAGCGACGCCGAGTGAAACGTTGGATAAAATTGTTACCCTGCCTTTTAGATCACAAAACTTTAACTTTTAAATGGGTAATCAACATGATTAACGGACAACCTCAGCACAGTCATGACCATTGAAATCCCATTTAAAATTTAGGGTTTTGTACCTGTAACCTAAGAAGAAGAGTAACACGTTTGCCAAGTGTTACACTTGGCGTCGCAGTCGAAATTATGGTATAATAATAGAGTTTAGTCTGGAATTATCGTATCATACTGGGGTTGCTGCCAAGACATTACCCTGTGCTTGTACCTCTCTTTCAGTGAAGACTTTGCGAACAGCAGTGTACGAGTACAGTCGCACCTCGCTATTGGGGCTCTTTGCACGGGAAACCTCGCTGTTGCGGATGAACCCTCTGGGAACCTAAACCCCTGCTGCCATACGAACGGTCCTCGCTATGCTTGATATTATAAGGAATTTCTTTCAAAACCTCGCTATAACGAATGAAAAATACTGAACTCTTGGCGTTCTTTATAACGAGGCGCGACTGTACCAGCATGATGCTTGGGCCTACCACTGTAGTACCGTATCCCTGACCCAGAGCAACAATGCTTCAAGAACGGAATAAAATTTTACGAACCCCTACCCTCTGCCCCGAGGATGGGAAATAGAACTTGTGCTTCACATCAGGGAGGAAGTTCACCTTACGAGTACTCGTAGATATGGCTGAGTGTCGACGATCAGCGCTAAGGACGGAGGAAGAAGAAGCGCTTCCTTGCCGATAAATTCCCTATCGGCACACTTTGTACTGGTACGACCATCTCGGAAGAGGCAGGTGGGAGTTTGTGTGGGTTTCACAGGGTTGCAAGTGCAGATGGAAATGTCGCACAGTGGGGAAGCTTGACTTGTCCCATACGGTACGAGTACTGGAAGTAGGGCAGAAAAAAAAAAACCAAATCCTCCCCCCTCCTGCCCCTTCCTTCCTTCTCAGCCTCAGTGGAGTTTATTGGGATAGGCTGTATTACAAAATCGTTCCTCCCCCCTTATTCCATCCGTCTGTCTCCCGATACTTGTTCATACTTAATCCTGCTTCTCCCCTTCTGCCATTATCGCTCTGTGAATATCTACACTTTCCGTGTCTAAAAACAGTCCTCACGATGCTAGCCCCTCAGCACCAACCAACGCAACCTGCGCAGCCCATTCAACCCATTCAACCTATGCAACCTATGCAACCTATGCAACCTATGCAACCTATGCAACCCATGCAACCCATGCAATCCATGCAACCTATGCCATACCAACCTCCCCCGGCAAAGCCAGGTAAGGGAAAGAAGAAGCAGCAGCAGCAACAATTCCCGAAATATAAAGACGAGAAGAAAACGGGCACTGCAAAGAGGTTTATAGGGGATACGCTTGCAGGAAGGTTTGTCCGGTCTGCAGTTCAGACGGCTTCTAGCACATGGAAATTGCCCGAGTCTTTATCTCCATGGGGTGACAATAACAGGTTTGTCCGCCACGCATCCGGGCGGTGGGTAAAGCCAACTGGTTCATCCTTTCTTTAGTTTAACGCTGCCGAACGTGAGATATCGTGACGCTGTACTATTTACAACGTAAGTTAGATGGCCTCGGAATGGGCAATGGTGACAATTGCTGATCCTATTCAACACAGCTTTGCATTTGCCGGAGGGCCCCTACTCGAAGCGGGGGGAGACGCTCTTGGAGGAGTAATTGGTTGTGATACCTTCGCTGCAGAAATCATAAACCCGGTAGTAGAGTTCTTCGTTTACAATACTGTAGCAAAATACGCCCTGTTTCAAATCATCGAGCAAGCGATCGACAAAGGTCACACAATCTTCTCCCCTTTCCCCATCTCTCTACAGCACTAATCCATGCAATAGGTCTGCTAGAACATATCCTCCCCGAAGAAGAAAAAATGCTTCGCACAACCAGCATGAGAACCCTCCAATGCGTCGTGAAACACAAGCTAATGGACGTCGATGCCGACCTTCGCCTGGCTGGAGTAACGCCCTCCCAAAGCCCCTTATCCTGCGAAAAGGGCTGGTTCTGCCCCTACCTCTTTGCTAGTTCCCGCACTCCTATAATCCCACGCTCGCAGGACTTCACCATCGCGCAATGCTTTGGCCCATTCTTAGCGGGTGACTACCAGTTGGCCCACAAGCTCCTTTCCGAGTCTGCTGCAGTGCTCTCCCTTTGCAACCCCGATCCCACTGTTAACATCGGCGTCAACCGTGTGCTCGTAACGTTTATCGGGATCACGCCATACAGAGGTGGTATGTGGTCTTCTTCCCGGAGACCTGGCGCTGCGCTTATGAATTTTCACCTGCTGAACGGGTGCCCTTCAATGGTTATCCCGGTGAATTGTATGGCGCCGATTGTAGCATGGAGCCCAACTACGCTGGTCAGTATAAAGGATCCTGGGTTCAGTCCAGAGCGGTTGCATGGACAGATGTGCGAGTTTTTAGATACAATTATCAGCATTAAAGACTGTGCACCGGGAATCAGGGCCAATTATGAGCCGGCGTTGGGCAGGGCAGCGAGCATGGTCGTCAATGGAGCGTTAGGATTGAGAAATGTGCAACCCGGGATTCTGAAGGGACTTGATCCCGAGAGAGCGGGGTGAGTCAAAATTCTCTATTTATGTCTATGAGCTATTGCTAACCTTCAGGGATAGAATTGCGTTTTTTAGGTATTAGATTATCGATGGTTTCTTCTTTTTTCTTTTTCCATTTTGGGAATCGGGAGTTTGGGGCAATAAAGTTACATGGTGTATGATTTACGCTCCAGTCTGGTTAGTAAGGGAGATGCCTACACCCCCTGTTGGAGAGAAGCTCTCGGTCTGGTCGAGGTTGGAGGGATTGTTCTGTCGAGTGACAACCTATGAATAAAATAATTTGCGTTGAAATTATAGGAGCGTAGGGGGGTTAGACTCCAATAGCCCGGAGGGGCACTATTTGTGAGGACGCGGTATGATAGCACATATTTATGGTTGGCGGCAACCACGCACTGAACGAGACGCTTTGAACTCAACCATTGAGATGCCACCATGGCAGAAGGATCCTAACACTATTCACCCTTCGAAAAGCTTCGTGCCCTAAACTACAGCCAAAAACCAGGCGGCTATAAGTATCATACCAAATCCAGCGCTTACAAGTACCACAGAACCACCAAATTCAATGCTTCAACCGTGCGCTATGCGGCCCAAGTTGTCCCCCTCCTCCCTCTCCTCCTCCTCTAAGAATCCCAAGCAAAAGAAGAAACATCAATAAATAAAAAGGTTTTTTTCTTTCAACCCATTCAGAAGTGGCCGACCGAACTCACCCCCCACCACTTTCCCGACTCCTCCCTACTAAGCCAAATCCCAGACCATAGCACTTCGCACACACTCCAGTTACTCCAGATCCAGTGCTTGCCGTGGGCTGGGCTGGGTCCGGCCCACGAAAGCCAGGCCTGGCCCACGAACTAGGTAGCCCAGCCCACACAGGCCCGGCCCGGCCCACAGCAGCCCGTGGGCCAGCCGATCCTCCTGCAACCCTAATGGTGTAAACCGGTCAGGTCAAGTCCAACCTCACGATACCCAACCGAGATGTTTTACCACTTCTTCAATCTGCAGATCGATTACCTTTGCAACAATCTACAAATACCCCACTGGCATATAAGACGATAAATATAATTGATGAACTTTTAACATAAATTTGAATCGGATCCATGAAGGATTCGACCACCTATATGCTTTATCTTTGTTCGAAGCACGTAACAACAACCAGTACACGATAGCAGCTCGTAATATTATTATCACTACAGTATCATCATACATAGGTATTACGCGCCATCGTCATCCTCCATAAATAATTTCCCCCAGCAAAGTTTTCGATCGTGTGCAGTTCCGGATATGTAAGAGGGATATGAACTGTGATAACTTGAAAGAGATTCCAATTGTGGATTATTCGGAGAATAGAAATTTGAATATTTTTTGTTTTTGTTTTCCTTATATCATTATCGTACATAGAATATGCTATCACACAGATCGTTCATGTCCCATCCTAAGCACTCACTCCTTTCCCACTCTGCGAGTAAGAGATATGGTGGTTGGGTACCAAGATATTAGATTAGATTAGGAAAAGCCCCCCCCCCCAGGCATGCCTGGCCTACGGCAAGCACCGGACCAGATCCCTCGCACTCTCTCCTCCGGTGAACTTTACACCTCCCGTATCGTAGACACCGGAAATCGAACAACAGATCAGGCAACTGTCTCTATCCTTCTCAGTACATCAACCTGATCTTCAAGTTCCAAACCCCCCCCCCGCACCGGTACGGTACAGCACCCGTTCTCAGGATAATCAAATGCTTCGAAATTCTAAAATTGGTGATCGGGAATTTGTATTGGACCTCCGATGCTATACGTACTTCTGATCTTACCATGTTTCGCTGGGTGCTGGGTTTGACACTTGCTGCTTGCTTGTTACTTACTGCCCCTGCTATTTTATTAAATTGGTATGGTACCCACGCCCACCCCCCCCACACACATTTCTTCATTTTTGGATATGTGCGGTTTACGCTGCGTGTGAAAAAATCGCGGTTTGCGCTCGTGTTGTTGTTTGATCACTTGGTGCTTCATATATACATGTGTATCGCCGCGCAAGTGTTGGTAGTGTTACGTGCTCTTGGGATATAAATTTGGATAAGGTTTTTAGACAGTTTCGATCTGACTTAGTGTGTTTTGCACTGTGATTGAGGCGACAAGAGATCTCGAAGGCTTCTGGATTGTAGGAGTGTTGAGGAGAAGGATTGTTTAGAGGTTTGCTTCCCTTTTTCTTTAAAGTAACTGGCCGTCTCGGTTGACCAATATCTTATACCAAAATATCGTTTTGTCAACTATTATACACCAATGCATGCCATTGCATACACTCCCCACGACCAGAAGGGAATGGAAATATTTCAACTACTGCAAAACACAAGCGCAAGAGCCAGCAACATATTGCTGAAACAGATGGCCTTGATTAATTAAATACGATACTTACTTACTTACAAAATACCCCTACTTTATATTAATTTTTGATCAGTTTGATTCTATCGAGAATTCTTGTAACAAAACCTCCTTACCTCATCTTATCACATCTCGTGCGAAGCATCTGCACTACATTCTGTAGTAGTAAAAAAACCAGCTGGAAAAACTAGCCGGGGAATCCAGGATTTCAAACCAGAGAGTTCAGTGGCTCGAGTCGATCGATCCCCATCTTTCTAACCCCTATTTCCTAGTCCCCTCCTTTTCTCTCGTAGGCTGCAAGGTAATTGGGGAGCGCCATCATTTGGGGAGTGGTTAAATCCTGTGATTTGAATTGGATTGAGTTGTAAGTTAAGACGACCATCACACTCCGAGTGACGAGTCATGATGCACAACTTCAATTGAGATCCCTTTCACAAATGCAACTCGTCCCGGGGCAAGAAGCACGGCACCCGATAACGGGGATCAAAGAAATATGTGGTAGAATCTTTGCGCGTACCTGACGAGGCCTGTTAAAAATATATGCACCCCCTTGTGCGTGCCTAAGAGGAGCACCGCCCGGAGATCGATGAAACAGCCCAAACACCTTCCCACATTATTTTTTAGATTCGCTTTTCTTCCCTACCACCGAGTGATACCCGATGATCGGAGCCTCGGGGATCCCCGCCCCTCCCACCACGGATCACCTCTCACCATTGGTCACCAGTGCACCCCCACCACGCAGCACCACGCCCTTTCCCAAAACGCGAAGCGAAGGAAAAAAAGGCCAAAAAGGGTAACAAATTCAATTAAGGTTCTTCTTGTTTTTTTTCTTTTTTCTTTTTTCTTTTCTTACGGCGCAGGACCACGGCGATGCCCGAACTACAGAATTTTCCGTTCATCTCTGCGGAAGAGTTTGCGGAGGGGTGTGTTCGGCTTGGCGAAAGGCTGGAGAGGGGAGGGATTGGAGAGGCAATGTTGAGTCATGAGGTATTTATTCCGACTTGGGTACGGCAGTCAGTGTAACTGACGATGATGGCGGCGGGAGATGGGGGGTGTTTATGGCTTGATTGTCCGGCGTGAGTTGGTCGCCTGCACCGGAGGCGATGACGATGAACGTGAAGATGATGAAAAAGTGCAAAACTGTGGTGCTGTTGATGAAGAAGAGGAAGAAGAAGAAGACGAAGAGGTATCCGTCAACCCCTCCCCCTGCCCTTGTTCACTTGACCTAATCGAACCCAACCGACAAGTCCCTCCCCACCCCCTCACCGTCACGCTGGAAAGTAGAATACCAAATCCTTCTATCGAAAACTTACCAACTGCCGATCTTATACTTCAACCTGTACCCCCCCACCTCCACAGCGCAAACCCCAGCCAGCCTCCAACAGGTGTACGAAAACCTAACATCCGCCACAACCTGTGACGTGCTCAAGAGTGTAGGCGTTCAAGGCGCGATATCGCAGACCGACCATCCAGTGCTTGGGGTGCCATTTTATTTTGTGCACCCGTGCAATACCGCAGCGGCGATGGGCGAGTGGCAGCAGCGGTGCCCGGATGGAGGGGAGGAGATGGAGGATTTCGACGCGGAGAAATATTTGGCCGTGTGGATTGGAATCGTTGGTGGTGTTGTGGGGTTGTTTTTGCCCAGTGGGTGTATGGTTTGACTGGTTGGTGGGTGGCCTTTGATCGTGCAATTTTTGATTCTCTTCACTGGACACAATATACAAGTGCTCGAGTACCGTACTCGAATAGTATCGTATCGTACAGTTACCCAGCCGGGCCAGCCCGATTTCCGCAGCACGGGCACGGCAGCTGGCATGGGAATATTTTGGAACGGTTGGTACCCATGCCGTGTAACTTTCATCCTTCCAAATCCAGCCTTTCCGTGCATTTGTGCAATTTTTTTTTCTCACCTCAAATCGTTGACTCGAGTACTGCACGAGTAATGGTGGTGTCAGGCGGTTTGCATGGAAAGCGGGTATCCTTGTTATGATATGACGAATTTTATAATTCCTTGACCCTCTTTGCCCTAACGGACCGGGATTCCGTGGTCATACTCGTACTGTTATGATACCGTAGCACACAATACCGTATTTGAGTCCACCCACCCACGTACTCGTGCTCGTATATACCCACCCGTAGTGCCATACCGGTACCGAGTTTTTCCTAATTACAAGAACTCACCACGAAATACCAACCAGTTCTGTGCAAGACAGATATGAAAATATTCTCCCCTAGCAATTGAACGAGTACCTGTACTCGTACTCGTACAGTACCCACAAGTAGCATTGTGCCTACCAGTTATCCTATGATACTCGTACTCTAGAATCGCGCTTTACGTGGGGGGGTTTGAGAAAGCCTAGGAATTCCGATGCCCGTGTCTTCCAATAAGGTTATGTGTCATACGGGTGCCCTTTGATTGGATTAGATTGAACCGTGTCGCGACTGGCTGGGACTGAGCATCCACCCATCCCGGTATGGTATGAGAAACCCATCGAATACGGTACGGTACCGGAGGGAATATTGGCTCAACAGCTACTTGTAAATAACGCTCTTTGATTGGAGATTTTAGATTCACCGTGAGGAGAGTGGCTGCTATCATAAAACAGTCCAACAGCCATGAGAGGGTGGGCCAATGTGGTTAAAACTGCTTACTTGTATTGCCGGCACCTGCTTGATGTTACAAGGCAGAGGCTATATGTTTTTGCACAGGACAGACGTTATCTTGCGGGTTAACCTAAATTAACTGTCCATTAACTTTTGGTCTGCTGTAGCACTTGTGTGATACTTGTTTACAGCAGTATCCTTCCAGGGCCGGCATAAAATTCGCACACTAAAGTACAAGTAGCTTACCCCTAAAAAATCCTCAAAAATTGGGGAGAGAATGGGAGTGTGGTTCGGTCGCGAAATGCCTTGTTCCTCTTACGCGTAAAGGATCCACATGCCTTGGCGCCTAGTCTCCATTTACAGTACTCGTACACCAACCGTGAGAGCTCGAGATCCGCTGCTTGGGCACTGGTAGGAGACCATCAGCGGTGATCAGCCCGTCAGGTCACGATGGGTTCAGTCCGAGAGGTTAACAAAATTGCGAATGTCGGTTAGTGGGATCCAGCACGTCGAATGGGGATCTCGTAGCGTGTCAGGAAAACGCTGTTCATTCTCGAGAGCATTTTTGTCTCAGAATCCGGAGATGAGAGGTACGAGTACCGTACTAGTACAAGTACGAGTGGCGGAATAGTGGATGCCAAGTACCAGTACGGTACGGTACTCGTACTCGTACACACTCGAATCCGGCACAGGGACATCCGAATACGGTACCTTATGAATTGTCAAGTATCAAAAGTACTTGGACTTGTATTATACCCGGTACTCGAGTACAAGCGCTAGGCTAAAGGTCAATGAACACATGCTCCGTGACAAAAACAACGTACAGTAGCTTGTTTGAAAGGTTTTTCGTTCGAAAGAAGAAAGTGGATCAAACTTTGGGGACAAACTCCTCTACTCGAGTACGGTAATGCGAGCAACCGTTTGGCTGACCTCCCATGCACCGTAGTACAGTACTCGGGTACGGTACCGTACTGGCGCTGGTCTTGTTTCGACAATTCCAATTCGCCTACCACGCGTAAAGTATCCTCTCATAAAAGCCTTAGTTAGGAATAAAATTGATAATTCGCTTGCGGCATCCGAAAGCAAACCCCATTTGCAACCGCCTTGTACGAGTGCTCGAGCACGCCTGACGCACAGGTGAGTGAGTACCCAAGACTGTGGATACCAATCATCCCGGCCCAGTCTCATGGGCCAATCGGGGAGGCCGGCTTGTTTTTTCATTTCAATTCTCTTTCCCTTTTTTTCAATCCCATCTGAGCCATCCTTGATATGAAGGGGCTTTGGTGCCCAGCATTGCAGGGCCAGAGCGTTTGACAAGGCTCTCGGGGTTAAACGGGTGGGATCTGGACATAAGCTTTGGATTGAGTGAGGCTAGGCTTGGGCCGGACTGGAAAGACGAACAAAAGGGGTTACACGAGATTGATTCGTTCGGGTCTTGGTTGTGAATGGATGAGTCAAGAGAGATCTTGAGATTTGCGCCTTTGGATGGATGATGCCTCATTACTGTGCGAGTACCGGTAGAGCACAGATTTGTGTGGCGCGGGAATGCAAAAGTTTTCGAGCTATTCTACGGCACTGTACTCGAGCACAGTACAGTAGAGAAATTGAGAAAGGGATAATTATCCCTTTTCGGAATTCCTCTGCTTGTGATGACGTTGGAATACAGGTATGACTCTCTAACTGTGTTCATCTGATCTCTTCCTCTACTTGTATCATACGGTACTCTTGCAAGCAGGCTCGTGTGGTGAGAGTTAGCCTACTTGTACCCACCTCAGCTTAACCTTCTTCCTGCACTCCAGAGAATACCGGTACCCGTACTCTACTCGTATAGCCGTAGGGTCAAGCTCTTCTTCTTCTGTTTAAGCATTCCTATAAACTTCTCTGGTCGAACGATTGATTGTTGACCGGGACTGTCACTGTGACTGTTGACTGGTTGACGACAGGTTCTTGTGCTTTTCCTGGTATAGTACAGTATCTATTCGGATTGGGGTTTCTCGCGTGCAAAACGATGTGTGTGCGGCACACGGAACCAGGGATACCCGGAACAACCTGGAAGAGGTGGCCGGGGTGTCTTTCGCCCGAGGGGTCCATCCGCCAAGGGCCAGGGGGGGGGGTGGATCTGATGTTCGGGGGAAAAGAAGGGAAAAAAGAGGAAAAAGTGCAAGTGCGAAGGAAGGTGCAAAAAAAAAGGTTTCTCGATATTTTTTTACCTTGCCCGTTTGTTTTATTTGTTTACTTTCAATTTATTGTCTTTTTTGATTGATATGGGTGCTGTATTCCAGAGATCCCACGCTTAATACCTTCTGAGATCAGTGTCAGAAGCATATGATGATGATAGAGGGTCCTGATAACCTTTTTAGACACTTTTTAGACCCTTATTTTACAACAAGTTCCCAAGACCAAACAAACGTTTCCTCTGCCAAGATTATGATACATGCAGGGTGGGGTAAAGACTTATCCGTACATGTTCTGGGGACATGGTTTGGCCCCCAAGAAGCTTTCTAACACGGGCAATGATATTTACTTGCTTCGTAGGACGCGAGAACCTAAGTGAAATTTGACCTGCCTGCCCAGACCCACGCACGCAAGCCCAGCTCTCTTCCTCATATTTGTGGGAATAAATATCAACCCTCACGCCCCAAATCCTTATTCCTTCCTGCACTTTTTCTCTCTCTCTCTACCATCAAAGCATCTCTTCCCAATTCTCCGACAGCCGTTTGTTTGCTCTTCTTTTCTATCAGATCGTCGAGAGGCACAAACACTCGATACATACCCGTTACCCATCCCATGGGCAAGTTTGTATCGACTGGATTAAACCCTCCTCAGCCAACCTTGAAAGCGAACCACTCTTCAGCCACCATGGCTACTACTACCGATTCCTCCACGCTTGCCCCTAGTGTGAACAACGATGTGGGGGGTACAGGAGAGAAGGGTTTTCTGGATAATTCTCGACCAGTCTCACAAAACCTTGATTCTGAGAAGCGACCTATTACTCCAATAGCGGACGGTGTAAAGGCCATGAATGCGGATGCTGGGTCGGAAGGGGGAAGTGAGGGAAGTGAGGACGAGACCCAATATCCGGGTCCTGTCGCACTTACCTTGATTACGATTGCTTTATCTTTGGCCGTGTTCTTGGTTGCTTTGGTAGGTTTCTTTTTTCCCGTCTTGATTGAACCTGGTGGGAGCTCACGTGCGCTTTTGATATAGGATCAAACCATTATTGCCACTGCTATCCCTAAAATCACTGACCAGTTTGGGGCTTTGAATGATGTCGGTTGGTACGGGTCTGCATATATGTTGACGGTTAGCTGATCTTAGCCTTTGCCTCAACCGTGAGATATCTTTCAACTAATGGAGCTGTCAGATCTGTTCTTTCCAGTTGGTTTACGGGAAAATCTATACATTCTTCAGCTTGAAATGGGTATTTTTGGCAGCTATTGGAATATTTGAACTTGGATCTTTGATTTGTGGTGTCGCGCCTACTTCCAAGGCTCTCATTGTCGGACGTGCAATTGCTGGTTTGGGATGTGCGGGTATCTTCTCTGGTGCTTTGATCATTCTTGCGCATTCGGTACCATTGCGGAAGCGACCAATGTACACTGGTTTCATTGGAGCCATGTATGGTATTGCGAGTGTTGCCGGACCCTTGATGGGTGGAGCTGTAAGTTACTGTGGTTGGGGTTTGGGGGAAGCTTCACTGACAATCATTCGTTTAGTTTACTGATCACGCTACCTGGAGGTGGTGTTTCTACATCAATCTTCCCATCGGTGGTATCACAGTCGGATTGGTGGGTTCTTGCGATAGCATTTGTGATTTGGATTTTTGCTAAAGAACTCATAGATGATTCTTTATTTCACTCCTCCGAAGCGTGCTAAAGCCGACAAATTGACTCTTACCGAGAAGCTCAAGCAGGTCGATTTCGTTGGGTAAGATGATGACTGGAAACAATCCTTTTCAAATGCAATATTAATCTCTCTTTACAGAACTGGTCTTCTCCTTCCTGGCGTTGTTTCCCTATTATTGGCTCTGCAATGGGGCGGCACCACTTACAAGTGGGGATCTGGACGTATTGTCGGCCTTTTGGTCACCGCCTTTGTTCTTCTGGCTGGATTCGTCGCTACCCAGTTCTGGCGCCAGGAGAAGGCCACAATTCCTCCTCGTATCATCAAGCAGCGTAGCATTGCGTTCTCTTCCATGCTCGCCTTCTCCATTGGATCCGCATTCATGTTGCTCGTCTTCTACATTCCCATCTGGCTCCAGGCCATCAAGAGCGTCTCCGCTACCAAGTCTGGAATCATGAACCTTCCTTTGATCCTGGGAGTTGTTGTCCTCTCCATCCTTGCAGGTATCCTCATCACCATCTGTGGCTACTACACGCCTTTTATGATTGCCGGCGCCGCCATCTGCGCAATTGGTGCGGGCCTTCTTACAACTTTTGAGGTCGACACTGGTCATGCCAAATGGATCGGTTACCAGTTCATTTGTGGAGCGGGTATTGGCTTATGCATGCAACAACCCATGATTGCAGCTCAAACCGTTCTTAAGATAGAAGACGTGCCAACCGGAACCGCCGTCATCGTCTTCTTCCAAACCCTTGGAGGAGCTCTCTTCATCTCGGTCGGCCAGAACGTCTTCACTAACAAACTTGTCCAAGGACTTGCTGAGAATCTCCCTAATATCGACCCAGCTGCTATCCTCGGCGCTGGCGCTACTAGTCTCAAGTCTACCTTCCCGGCAGACATGCATCCGGCCATTATCAAGGCCTACAATCATGCCCTCATCGAGTGCTTCTATCCCGCCGTCGCGATGGCTGTCGTCGCAGTGATCGCCAGTCTCGGCGTCGAATGGGCCTCCGTCAAGGGAAAGAAGGTTGAGGCAGTTGCTGGAGCGTAAATGGATGCCCTCTCCTTCATTTACGTGCAATTTTCTCTGGCATTTTTTTTTAGATTCGGTTATTATGGATTGATCATGGGCTGGGAATGGCGTTCTTGCTTGCTTTTCTGTTGAGATGTTTTTGCAATCTAGCATACTAACCTAATGTTTGCTTGTTCGTCTGGAGTTCTATTTTTATGAGTCGGCCTTTTCTCACTGTCAACAATTAAAATACACGAGCGTAAGGATTTATTCATGACTTGTAATTCTTTATATTTTTATTTTTTCATAATTTTACTCTTGCCTTTTAAGACACTTCTCTGCTCCTCCAGATTATACTTTACTAACACTACTAGTTGGGTTTCATGTATATACAATGGCAAAATTGAAGGGAGAATTGGGGCATCACCGCACCGCACATCTAACCCCACCGCAACCGACACATGACGGATAGGAAAGCGGGGACTCACGACACTCGGGAGTAATTTACACCGACTCTTGCACAAGCAAAATCTTTGATAGGAGCATGACGAAAACCGGTGGATGGATGCCAGGCAGGGGATCAACCGCAGGTATTTTTTGTTACCCTATCATAAGAAGTCGAATACCAGGAATTGGGCCATGCGCCAAACACAGTCCTGGGCAAATTTCCTCCCAGAAAAGGGGGGCGAAAACATCCCGAAAAGCCTGCTCTTGGAGACGAATAAAAAGGAGGGAAGGATCAGCTCTTATAGGGACAGGCGACTCCAACATCCTGCTCGAGTGACACATGGTCCAATTATTCGGGCTCTCGTGGTACGTACCGGCACTTTGCCCAATTCTCCTTTTTTTCCTCGCCAAATACCTGTGTCCCTGTTCCTCATCCACCGTATTTTGGAGCCTGGCACACCTTTCTCCCAGCCTTTTTTAGTCTAGTCCGGGTAACCATGCTCCTATGCCTGTGAAATCCCACCAGACGGCCCCAGAGACACAACGCTTCCCACGATTCATACGGGCCATAAATCGTGAACGCGAGTACCATACCATTGTGACAAAAAGTCTGCGAGCCATGGACCTACTTAGCGAGCGCGCCCGACTCTTTGTCCCCCTTTCACACATCTCGATCACGAGATATCACTCAGGATTCCTGACCTGTGCTATAGTACTGTATTCTATAGTAGTTTCTTCCACACGGGTATGGTATAGTACCCCCGAGTACAGTACGGTGTCCGTGTTGGCCTTTTCCCGAGCGGTTCAGGTAGTCTGGGCTAGAACTAGAACTAGAAGGGGGAGGAGAGAAGGGGACCCGTCAAATTACAATTTATCACAAGTAGAGTATCGTATCATGGCGAAAGGGTGATTGGGCGATTGTGCGGGCAAGCCTTAGGAGTCACTTACATCATCACGATGCGATAAGAAAAGGTTCGCGATTTTCGAGTGTTGATCGGTGCATAGTATCACCACCTGGTATGATACAGTGTGATAATTAGGTATCTTTCGGGACGATCTGGACGTTAGAAGTGAGTAACCTTTTTTTTTTTTTTTCTTTATATG
>QFET01001289.1:0-36008 GCA_003316355.1 Tuber calosporum | reverse complement strand
GGGTGGGGGTTCTTGAGATATCGTATTGCCCCAAGCCTGACAAACTTATGTAGGCTCCCGAGGCGGAAAAAAAGGGAGCAAACTAAAAGCAATGCCTCAGGGAAATTGTCTTCTGGCACGGCATTCGAACAAGGCAAGTGTTTTGGTGGGTAAGGAGTCTTGAGCCTGTTTATCGGAAGTTCCGATTTATGAATTGGCATGGGGTATGCCTGAATTCTGGTCAATGGAGGAGCGCATGCTAGAGGGAATACATGCATCTAACCCGTGGGCTTGAGTTTCTACCCTGGAGGTTTTCTCTTTGTCAGGATATCAGGGGAGTTGTCCGGCAACGACTCTCCGGGATGCCGGAAGTTCGTGCACTGGGGATTGTCCGTCAGAGGCAAGTGGCCCTTGTCAGTGGTGGGTTTGCTCTCTGGTTATATTATGTAGATGTTTCGTTTGTGATGAGCCTAGCCGATAAGCCTCGTGTTGAATTTTCCTACGGGCTGGAAAAGGCAATAATATTAATTAATCCTCCGGATCGCTTATACCGCTAGTAAGCAGAAATTTAGGCTCTCAGGTGAGTGCGCGTATGGGTAATGGCTTCAGAATATCCGCTCGTAGCCTAATGTTTGGGCATAATTTGTACTTGTACTTGTACAATTCGACGACGAAGAAGATCCCGGACCATGATCTTATTCGCAATATTGGCCCTGGTAATATTTCCTTGGCGGGAAATGATCACGCTACGCTTGTGTAACGTCAAATCGTATATAAACCGGTCTCCTCCCTCAACTGGGGAAATCCATCAACCCTCGCGGCACTCCTCCCATCAAGGAGGGTTCACACGGCATTGGCGAGAAGATCTTAGCGCCCGGATGGTACCACTAATATCAGTACTTTTTGTTCAACGTTGACAATACAATGGCCGATGAGACGACTTCTCAGGTTTTGAAGTGGCTATCACCGTTGGACCCCATCGCGCGGCACCAGGTCGTGCGCGCTGACCGGATTGATGGTATCGGGGATTGGGTTTTAGAGACGGAGGAGTTTCGGCAATGGAGTGGCGGCGATGAGGAGTCCGTTCGAGGTGTTCTCTTCTGTTATGGCGAACCAGGAGTGGGGAAAACGTACCTCAGGTATGAAAAGTGCATCTATGAGAGGGGCAGAATTTCTGACTAGTATGGAAATCAGTTCCCTGGTTCTGGACCATTTGGGTGGTCGGGGTCGTGGAAAGGATGTCGTTGTTGCTGGTCTATACTATGATTTCGTGGCTCCGAAGCAACAATCTCCGGCAAACATGTTAGGAGCTATCCTTAAGCAAGTTATTGATATAGGAGACATCCGAGAGTATATGAGTCATGGCTTCCCGCAGAGGGCTCTAGGACTTCCGGATCTGACAGAAATGCTCAAAAAGGCACTTTCATCACGTCAGCGAGCTTTTATTTGCATTGACGGGTTAGATGAGTGTCTAGCCGAGTATAGAGCCCTCCTTCTTGAGTCACTACGAGAAATCCGCTATTTGCAAGGAGTTCGAATATTCTTTACCGGGAGACGCACCATCCGCGACGAAATTGAGGAACACCTTGGCGATGTGGACATTATACGTGTCGATCCTGAGATCAGCCATCTCATGAAATTTGTGAAAACCAAATTAGACCGAGACACGAAGTGCCACGCAATGGATAGTCACTTGAAAGGGGATATTATGAGAGACATTCCGGGAGGGCTATCCGGAAAGTGTGTAGAAGCACCTCCCTTTTTTTTTTTAAAAAAAAAAAAAAATAGGGTTGGGGTTATAGGCTGATGGCGTGAAGTTTCTTGGTAGTTTCTCTAGTTTTAGGTTTAATCCTAGCAGAGACAACAATCCCTAGTAGAAGGAAAAGGCTTAAAGAGGCGGCCGAAGTCCAGAGCTTGGACCAAGCGTATCCCGCAATACTGAAGCGTATGGGAGCGGAAAAGGGGAGCGAAGAAGGGGTTGGCCTGAAGACCCTCATGTTCGTCTCTCATTCGGAACGGCCGTTGCAGGTTGGTGAACTATGCTATGCGTTGCAGGCTGGTGAGCTATGCCATGCAGTGAGGGTAAAGACAGGTCGGATTGGCCGGGCTGTTTATGATAGTCCTCCTATAGAGGAGTTACTGGAATGCTCTCTGGGACTTGTTACTCTCGGGGACCCATCATCGACCGTCCGCCTGGCCCATCACACGCTCCAAGCGTATCTTCTCAATCATCCCGATGTGTTCCCTGGATCTCATTCGATGATTGCGCAAGACTGCCTTACGTATTTAATTCACCAGTGTGCTGATAGCAAATTATCGCCAACTGCCATCGCAAGGATGCCTGCATTTGCCAATTACGCTTCCTGCTACTGGGGGATTCATGCTATAAAGGGAGGCATTGGAGACGTTAAACCCCTTGCTCTCCGCTTCCTCCGCCGATACAATTCCCACATATCCCCTAGACTTCTATTGATGGGGAGCGATTACTGGCCACGTTATGCGCGATTAGATGATCCGTTCAAGGGGTTCTCCGCTCTGCACTGCGTTGCGTTCTTTGGCATTGCTGCTCTCATAATGGCCCTAAGAAAGGGGAAACGTGTCAATGTGAACGGAAGAGACGCCACTGGATCTACACCTCTACTCTGGGCTGCTAGAATCGGGTGCCTGGAGGGGGTGAGAGCCCTGCTGGAATGGGTGGGCGTTGACCCCAACCTAGCAGACAGCGAGGGCCAAACACCATTATCAGTAGCGATAATAAATGGGCATGATGAAGTAGTGAAGCTCTTGCTTACTAGGGGCGACGTTGACCCTAGCGGGGCGAGCGGAGGATTTTGTTTGGTGCCGCTTGTATTGGCTGCATCGGAAGGACGCGAGGCAATAGTTGGGGCTCTTCTGGCGCGGGGAGACGTCGATCCCAACCAGCCGGACCCAATTCTTGGCCGGACTCCTCTTTCAAGGGCCGCCGAAGCAGGCCATGAGGGAATAGTGAGATTCTTGTTAGACCAGGAGGAGATCGATCCAAATTTTCCAGAGAAAGATTGTGGCCAGCCACCTCTCTTGTTAGCTGCGGCGGGTGGGCATCAAGGAGTAGTGGAGCTTTTACTAGCCCGAGGAGATCTCAATCCCTGGATCACCCAGGAAGCTTTCAAACAGGCTACTGAGCGGGGACATGAGGGGGTGGTGAGCCTCTTACTCGCTCGGGAAGATGTCAACCCTAACGAAAAGAACACTTCGGGCTGGACTCCTCTATCCTGGGCCGCCGAGAAAGGGTATGTGGGGGTAGTGAAACTCCTGTTGGCTCGGGGGGACGTCAATCCGAATGACCCAGAGGAAGACTGTGGCCAGACACCTCTCTTGTTGGCTGCGGCGAGTGGGCATCAAGGAGTAGTGGAAATTTTACTGACCCGAGGAGGCCTCAATCCCGGGATCGCCCAGGAAGCTTTCAAACAGGCTGCTGAGCGGGGACATGAGGGGGTAGTGAGCCTCTTACTCGCTCGGGAAGATGTCAACCCTAACGTACGGGATACCTCCGGCCGGACCCCTCTTTCCTGGGCCGCCGAGGAGGGGCATGAAGGGGTGGTGAGGCTTTTGGCCACCGGGGATGGGGTCGAGCCCGATTTGGCAGACCTTAGCGGTCGAACCCCCCTCTCCTGGGCCGCGCAGAGGGGGCATGAGGGGATAGTAGAGCTCCTACTCGCTCTAAAAGATGTCGACCCTCAGGCCGCAGACATCGGGGGTTGTTCACCGCTCCTCTGGGCCTCCGGGAACGCACAGGAGCGGGTCGTGAGGCTCATGCTTTCCCGGGCGGGCGTCTGGCCCTGCCTGGTGAGCGAATGGAGCAGATTGATTATCCAAAGGGCCTCGTTGGAAGAAGGAAGCGTCAATTCCTGCCACGAGATGGTGGAGGATTTTGGGACGCAAGTCGTCCCGGCTGGCTATGTTTAATGAATGCGCCGAGATTCACATGAACGGCTCATAAAGGACGACTCGAAAGCTGGCATCAATACCCACCGAACAAGTGCCCTTCCCTGAGCCATCTCTCGCCTCTGATATCAGATCTGTGCGAGGGGATACCTCCACCTGCACTCCTCACCAGCAGGGAATGTCCAGCGTTCTACTTTGCACTTCCGTTCACCACTCCGAGCACAGATCTGGCCAATGCGGATTCGGGAGAGAATGGTTTTATTTTTATTTTCCATTTTTTTATTTTCCATTTTTTGTGTTATTTTTCCGTGAGATTAAAGTGCTCGCTCACTAAATTGAAGTCGTCCTTTCTAAACTCCGAGTACTCGAGTATACCGAGGTTGGACCACTTGTAGCGTTTCCCCATAGTCATCCCAAAATCGGTATCGTATTGGCGTGCAAGATCAACATTAAGCATGAATGGGCGATTGAAAGTCCATCTCGCTGAAATTTTCCATCTATTTCATTCGTGTGTATCTCTGACAACACCATATAATCCTACACTTGGTTTGGGTTTCAGCTTAACCTGTTAGATGGTTACATTACTGGAGTTAGATTATACTTTGTTGTATCTCTTTGATATTAAACAGGTTGTAATGATATATTATTTTCATGTATATTTCTTATATGGTATTTGGGATTCTATGGATTATAAATGTGTTTCTTTATCCATGTTTTATCATTAATTAGGATATATTTTGACTTAATTATATTTCTCTCACAGGACAGCAGATATTTATTCCTGACAAATTTCTTGATAGAATTTTCAGGTCTAACGCAGTTCGTATGATACTTGTAACGCCTCCTGGTATCATACAATCTATTGAAATTTCTCATTTATCTTTGGGGAATATTTTCCTTGACGATATTGTCATGTATTCTCCTACACTTCTTTAGTGTTTTGGTATTTCTATTATTACTATGTACATTACTACAGTTTAGACATAATACATATTTGATGATGATGATTAGTGATTTGAATATTTCTCTTTTCCAATATTCTGCTAGATTTCTAGTATCATGTAGTTGATTTTGATGTTCTGATCTTTGATGATGTTTGACTGCATTAGGTCCTGTTCACTACACTAATTTTATAGCACAAGAGTGCCTTTTATAGCATAAATTATAGCAACTAAAACTTTCTATATAGGGATATGTTCAACATGTACAATAATATCAATATATTTTCATTTTTACAATATTATCATGTTTTTATACTGTAAAAATAAGAAGATAGCATATAGGTTAAGGGCTAGAAGAAGTAAAAACTCTTTATGATGTTATTCTAAAAATTTAATATCAATATTAGAAAGTATTAAATTTGATACATTATAACAAATAATCTATTCAAACCTCAATTGATAATTAGAAATATGAAACTCCTTTGCTTTTGAAACACAAATTTTTATCCCTAGTCTTACAGCAACAATAATAGAATATATATTGTTTTAGTATCATAAGATATACATTTATTTTGTACTTGCCCAAACAAATATGATACATACATATTTGTTATATATCATACTATAAATTTATTTTTACAATATATGCCATTGGAGCTTGTATAAGTTAAAACCTGACTATTGGACCTTGATCACAAAATAGATATTTTTGCTTTACCACTTAACTACTCCTTTAAAGTAGGTATATGGTAGCTCAGAAAATATTTTAGAATTCGACATGACCTCTGTAGCATGTTATATATCCTAAAAACTGAAAAAGTTCACTAATGAACCTTTTCACTATCCATAATCACTCTGGCCACTTGTACACAAGTAGAATGAGAAATCATGAGTAGAATATAAGTTGTTAAACTATCAGGCTTTAAAGTAGAATGAAGTTCATGCAACCATAATATCTTGCTTATATAATACCATTAGTGTCTCTATATATGTAAAGTTTGAAAAGCTGCCTTTTACACTTTAATAATTATTGAAAATTGACTTGTAGGAGTATTTGGTTACCTTGAACTTCTATTCTCTAATATATTATCCCCTATCAACTACGGATTCTTCCTGACTAGAGACAAAATACCTTGAGAAGGAAAAGTTTTTTTTTCCAGACTCAGTATATCTTGAGGAGACTGAGATTTCTGTAGGTCATCAACACGGATTCATTATTTTGTTAACCTTCTCTGTTAAACATATTGTCATTTAGGCAGTAATTTATATTAAGATGTCCAATTGTGCATCGCTTGAGTTTTTAGGCAGTCTAGTACCCCCCCCCACTGCCAGTATCTTTCTCTTCACCAGGTTGACCCTACAGTATTTCAGAACCGATGAGAGTCTAGGACTTACGACATTGCATCCCAAGTATCCACCATAGGGAAAGACTACCTGGAGTTTATTGTAACTTGTAAGTTATATATATATGACAAGTGATAGTAGCTAGATAATCAAATCTCCAGACTCTCCATTTTATATATATATATATATATTTTAATCAATAGTATTTTACACTTTCCATAAGAACTTGATCAATAATCTTTTATATAATAGTAGTGACTATTCCCTTCCCTCCAAGCTGCTGTATATGAGTATATCTACAATGTTACAGCTCTGGTATGTGATTATTATCCTGGAAATACTGTCAGAGTCTTGCAACATACAATGCATTCAGTTTAGTCCAAATCTTCTCTGAGGTGAGGCCTATAGTTGTTCATACTCACATCTCACACAGGTATAAGGCGCTTGAGGGACAATAAATGATAAAACAAAGAAGTGAATAAATCGTTGAACTAACCTCTTCTTCCTCGTTTCCTATTTCTTTATTTATTATCAATGGTTAGGTGTGGTATGTAGTACAGTTACAAGAAATCACTTAATCAAATGCTGCTTAGTATTATTGTACCTACAAATTCATCATGAAGGGTAGGCCTATCCGCTTATCTCTCTAAAACTGACCACATACCCGCCTCTGAGCACTAGCAGGTTTACTTACAAGGCTGCAATTAGACAATTACACTCTACTCATGTCTATTCAAGGGCGAGTTCAAAGGAGGCAAGGGAAACAAAACATATCTGGACAGGACATTATGAAAAATGAAAGAATCTAAAATTTAACCTGCTGAGTTGGAAATAGAAAAGAAAAGAAAAAATGTAGCCAAACCCGATCCCCCAAAGAAACCTAGAGACAATATTCAATGGTACCATCAATGCAAGGAAAACCAGAAAACCAATGATAAGATCATAAATGACTACAAATCTATCCTCCTCCTCGAGCCATGTTTTGGTTCTTCAAATCAGGTTTGCGGCTGCCGCAACAGCTCATAAAACTCTTGAGCCCATTCCAGGTATTCTCAACAAAGGCTGTTGGAGAAAATCCAGTCTCAGTGTCTTGGCTTGCAGTTGAAGCAGGATGGCGCTGGACATTCAGGAGCTCAAAGGAATAGGTCAAGCCGCCAAGGCGTAAGGGCAAGAATCTGGACTGAAAGGTAGTCTCCATATCTCCCATATCATGGAAGAACATGGAGATGTGGCCCCACGGATGGGTGTACAGACCCATGAGCTTTGGAAAGAGATTCCTTATAACAGCGATCTGATCTTCGGTAAGATCCACTTGGGGAATGATAGGGAAGGCGAGAAGCTCTTGGGGATTCTTTGGATCGTTAAGCACAATTGCTGGGGTCCCCTGGTAATAGACAGGGAACATGGATAGGTGAGTCGGCAAGGGATCGTAATCGGGACCCGAGCGGGAGAAGGTACCAACCACCCAGTGCAAGTGGAGTGGGCTAAAGTAGACGTCTCCATAGGTTTTGAGGGTGGGGTTCTCATTCCTAAGCTTGTAGATGCGGTCGAAGAGGTCATCTGGACAGCCAGGAGTTGCCCTGAAGTTGGCGCGGAGGCGATTCATAGTACTCTCGACAGCTTTCCGATCACCTGCAGTCTCGTTTATTAAAAGAACTATACAGCAGCTCGTAAAGGTTCCAGTTAAGGAAGAAGTGCTTACGTGGAATTTGGTAGAGGGCACGCTTGAACGGGGATTGGAGAGGAGGCCTCATGATTGACGGTATAGAAGTTATTCTGCTAGAAAACGTTCTATAACTCAAGTAAGTATATAATTTCTTTACCACTTTAGATACTATGGAACATTTACCAGAAGCTCGCAGTGGATATTTGTGACCGTGATCGCTATCGATATAGCCCTGATATTTAGCTGAGCTCATAGAAGTGTCAGGCTTCCTGTTAGGGGAAACTCACCCGAACTATAGAACGGAGACCTGTAAAAGTAGATGGCCACTGAAGTTGACAAAATGGGTTGTCCAAATGAAGAGGGTGAGGAGAGATCATGTGCGAAGTATAATACTTCAAGAAAAAGTGGGGCCGCCATCTTTAGCTCTATGGTTCACAGAAGATTGGGTACAGGGCAGAGTTTAGGACACGATCAAGCCTGAGCTTAGCAGAAACTTTATGAGACACCAATTCCCACTCGAAATTGTGGCGTGGAGCTACTAGATAATCCCGATTGGCAATACAGTGAAATATGGACTAGTTCTAGGTACGCCTGTTTGCGAACCCCTTGAGTCCGATCATCTCACGAGAATTCTATAAGCTTTGACTCGGGGAAGGGACTGTCGCGGCCAATGATCATTCTGACTGGTTTTCGGATTCGGAACCGAGTGATAAACGTGGTATGGAGGTAACATGAGAACATTATTTTTAAACATCACTGAAAATCTTATAAAGCACTGCTACAAGATATACGATCTAACATAGGTGCAAACGCTGGCGGTCACGTTTGGCGAAATTCTGAGGCTTGAGACTGAGAAACCGATTTTACTCGTCAATAAAGTACTGGGCAGGAGCCAGTCGGATTTGTCAGAAACCTCACTTTCGATCCGGGCGCAATAATACTCAATACTATACTTTCACATAAAACCTCCCCGTTGTGCCTGACGGTATCCATTTACTTGTGAAAAGGATTGTGTGCCGGAAGATGTGCAAGTTCTCGGGATTAAGCTCTGGTCCAAGTAGGCTTGCAGGCGGAAACATATCTCCATGTGGTATTAAATTGCTTACAGTATTCCAGTACGAAACTCTATCTAACATTAGGTATCGTTTGAGCACGCTAGCAACACTTTAGTGAAGATAAATGAACTTGAGGGCAACATCTCCCTGAGAGAGCAATTGGAAAACGCTACCCAAAGTTCATGATACTGGGAAATCGTGCTTGGTGCTACCGATCAGTGTTCCCAAGCGTCCAGTCCGTCCCGTCTTTCGCCTAGGACTGGACGGACGCCATGTGTGAGGCATTTGCCCGGGACGGACGGCCGGGCCCTATAGGTGTCTTAGTTTATGTTTCATTTTTGAATCTCATGAGCATGCTGTCTGTATTACGGAGAAGCGAAACATTTTGATTCTACTATCATTTATCAAATTTTGCGCTAAATCAACTAATGCTCCCAGTGATAACTGATCCTGGTTCTGAGCTCCCTGAACCCATCACACTTCCTTGGACTAACCTTTGCGCCCCCTCCTCCAAATCTCGAAGCATGGTCTCTACTTCAGCTAAAGGCTGCTCAGAAATCAGACCAGCCTTTCGCCAGGACTTCATGCATTCGATGGCCTCAATCACCTCATTCCCGTCGTATCTCAGGTCTATACCCATGTATATTTGGTTCACTCAAGTGGAGTGGTAGAGCTACAACTCGGCCAATAGATGATGAAGGCAGTGATATGCATGACGATAAAGCTCTTATGGGAATGGCGGAAGCCTGTTAGTGGCAGCTGCGCTCTACAGGGGATGCCCGTCCTTACTAAGGACGGCCGGGCCGTGCTGGGGACTGTACGAGTACTCGAGTAGGTACCTGCAGGTGACGGCTGTCAATTCCAAAGATAGCTGGGCCCTACCGGAAGTTACCATTTGCCAAAAAAGACTGGAGGGCCCGGCCGTCCTTATTCACCCTGCCCGGGACGGTTGGGAACACTGCTACCGATTCAAGGAGACGCCTTTGTGAAACGTCAGTAGATTTGTAAAACGAGACACCAATACTAGAACGATCATATGCGAGTTTCGAATCCTCCACAATGAGCGAAGACTCCCCCATAAGATTTCACTTTTTTTTTACCCAGCCCACACTCCAAATATCTCTACAGAATTCCAAATAAACTGAGACCAGTGATTTGATCAGAAAATGAGAAAAAATAACTAGAATTGCGCCATGATTGAAGATAGGGGACCCCCGAACCTAAGAGCTAGCAGCAGAGGAAAAATTTGTAAACACGCCATTCCCTGCTCCATTTCTGATTATCCCACGGTAAAAAACAGTAGAACAATAAAGAACGAAACTGAGACATCTCCAGTGATCCACAACGTTCCACTTTCCACCTATTTACCAGCGGCCGATTCCCCGCATATTTTTTGAGTGTTGTAGATAGCGAAGACCAAATTTTGAGATTTTTTTTTAACTGGAAATCAAGAAGTCTATTTCTTCTTATCCTTGGCTGCCTTAGCCTTGGCAGTACCTCTTGACTCCTTGCCCCTGTTCTTGCGTTGTTTGCCTACACGCTACTATCAGCACACGTCCGTGTTCGTAACGTTCGCATAGGGAGGAAGAAGGAGAACCCCAGGTTCGACATACGTTGTTGACGGGACGCCTTCTCGATCTTGGTTGCCTCTCCGAATCTGACAAGACGGTAGTGGGGCTCGAATTTTTTAAGAGCCTCATAAGAGTCGTAAATCAGAGCGAAGCCAGTGGACTTGCCACCACCATATTGTGTGCGGAAACCGAAAACAGATATTTGGTTCTTATCAGCCTTATACATCTCAGCGAGCTTGGTCCTGAGATCGTCCTTGGAGACATCTATCAATCCATTAGCTTCCTTCGTTCATACTACCGACCCATAACATAATCCAATGGCCAAAAACAATAACATCCCTCCGGTGCGAGGGGGGCAATTACTAGGCTTGTTGGGGTGGAGGACATCGCTAAAAGAAGCCCGCAGGAACAAGGTCAGCCATTTAAGTTCCGTCTCCAAAGTCCCGAATTTTTTAGCCAAAACAAGTGGGCAGGATAAAACATACACAACCATCTGCTTCCTTCCGAGAAGGGCATTGCGGATGAACTTGCGCGTTCTCAAAGTGACCTGAGAGTCAGACATGGCGGACCGTGTTGATGGTTTTTGTTGGGTTCGTGGGACTGATGTCGTTGGGTGTCACCGATGAGTGTCGTCCTGAGGGGAGTCGAAAATTCGAGTGTATTCACGATGCAGAGGCTGGGCGCGCAGTGTGTGTGGTGAATCTCAATTGTGACCGTCGGTTACATTCTTGGTAGGGGTTGGGCTAAACCCTAATTTATCGGGACACAAGTTCAGGGCCTGCTTGGATGCCAAAATATAGCACAGTTTCTTGGCAATCTCTCGACAGTCAGAATCTCAATATTTGGCGTGATTGGATGTCCATTTTTTGGGGGTTCACATCAAAGAGCGCAACCTCACACTTTTCACCTGTGATTTTGTTGCTGTAGGCGACCACAGGCCTGGGTTGGAGGTGTCTCGTGTTAGTCATTTTGGGGGGCGGCTGGTATACGATACTTGTACGGTAGGATTAGACGCCTGAACCTACATTTCTGGTTGCATGCAACTCATGCAACTTTAAGCCTTCGATATCACAAAATTTCTACCAACTATACAAGTATTGTTTTATTACTGTAAGTGCAACTAAAAAATAAATAAATAAATAGATGAGATCCGGGTTTCGGCCTCTTGTTTGCTATCCAGCAACCCATCGGTGCCCCGATCTCGAATCTCAATCTCTGGACATCCAAGCAGGCACTCGAAGAGCTGGCTATGGTCAATGTCAATATAAAATTATCATAGCCTACGATACTCGAGTATACTACACGTGCTTTGTCATATGGAATAGTCATCATGTAGCAGCCTGCCCTTTTGCCCCAAATCCAACAGTTGTCATTGCAACTTCCTGCCCTATCTCGTATCATACACGCGATGGCATACTAGTGCCGGTATTTAATATGGATTCCGAGTAGACACGACACGGTATCGGAGAAATCTAGCAATTGAAGGTCAGGATATCTACTGAGAGATTTCTGTTGTTCTAAATACAAAATTCCAAGCTTTTGATCAAGAAGCGCAATACGGTATACCTTAACCCGAGAAACAGCCCATCCAAACCCATCGTGATCTGCTGTTAAAATCACAACAACCGCTCGCTCGACACATATAGTAATTACGGTTTATCATTCCCTTGCCAAGAGAAAAAAAGAAAAAAAACTCCACACACAACAGAATGTTGGAATAATCCAGAGAATAATAATTTATCCGAATAAGAAAATAGGAAAATTAACAGGCCCGAATTACTTGCCGTCTGAGAACAACTTGGTCAAAATAGGACCAACGTCGGCAACAGCAGTCAACAAATCCATTTCCCTAACACAGGCAGAGATCCTCTTGTCCTCCATACCACCAGAAGCTTTTCCCCTCTTGCTTGGTGTACCCCTACCTCCAGCTATCATGTTGACAACACCGGCAACTTCGAGCGAGGCAACAACATCACGGAATTCGGTCGAGGATAATGGGTGTAATAGTCGTTCCTTCTTGCATAAAGCTGTATAAACATCAAACAGTTTTCTGATTGTGACACTGCCGTTGAACTTTTCCGTCGTAGCAAGACAACAGAGGACCGCTTTTTGTTGCAAGTTAAGCATCTTAACACGGGTAATGGAAGATCCGCCAAATGATGAAGAAGAGACACGAGCAACATGAGCGATTGTAGCCCGTGGCGCCGTCTCGACGCTCAAGGAGGTGAGAGTGCTAACATGAACACGTGGAGAGTTTAGGTTCATATTTTCCATTAGTGGTTGACGAGCTGGTGATTTCATCATCTCGCCCAGTGATTTTGGCTCCTCTTCCTGTTGCTGCTGTTGCTTCATCTTTAGCTCCTTTTGGCGGGTCTCCGATTCAACCAGTTCAACAGCCCGGCGACAGATGTCAAAAACCTTCCGGAGGTCTCCTGTGGCGCCAGCAACCTTGCGAGCTGCAAGTTGGATAGCAGCGGGATGCATGAATGGAACAAAGTCTCCTGGGGTTTCATTTCCGCCCGGAAGTAAAGAACGGAGACGAGAGGTAATCACTGCAGCAATTTGAGGCGCAGAGTAGGGTAGGAACGGAAGTAGCTGAGGTGTGAGATTCCTGGCTTTTAGGCGGGGAAGAAAACGATCCGTGAGATCAAGCGCGTTTGCTATCCCTAGAAGAACCAACCGTGAACCCCGCATAAGAGACCACTCGAAGATGCTATAAAGGACTTCCTGGTCCTTGGTCAAAAGATGGTCGATCTCATCGAGCACAACTACGTAAACTTCGCCAGCAGTCTTTTTAGTCTTCTTGTTGATAAACAGGCATTCCAGATCCTCCATCCCGGTGGGAGAGCTCAATGCCTCCTCTGCAAAAAATTCTTCAAGCAGCTTGGAATATATTCCCTTGGGATCCTTGATAGCCATGCAATTGACGTAAACTGTCTTAACTGTCTCTGACTTATCAGCTCCCAAGTCTGCCATGACTTCAGAAAGTAAGGCAGATTTTCCACAACCAGGAGGACCGCTAACGTAAAGACACCCTCCCGAGCAGGAGCTGATCCGTGGCTCAAGAAATTCTGTAAGTTGTTTCTTTTCGCCGTCACGACCGATCAACCGCCCAGGGGCAGAGCTACGTGAAAATAGTGCCTTTGCCGTAGTCAGAACGCTGGTCGGCGTCGCCGTCACGGAGGTTGGGGAAAATAATTTTCCGTGTCTAGGGGTAATAGGCTTCCCAACTGCACTGACACGGTGCCTGGGGGTAGTGACCGGTTTTTTCACCGAGTCTCGGTGCCGAGGTGTTTTCGGACATTCCAGTTTTTTCGGTTGTTCAGCTATGATAGTCAGCATAATGGTCTGTATACTCATCACCTAACGATGAGATCGGCTGGGATTATTACCAGACCCCTTGGAGGGCTTGAAAAGAGTATTTAACTTTTGGGGAGAAAGAGGCCGACGGCTGATTGTAGGTAGTGATTGTTGAACTGAGTTAGGCCGCTGCTTTTTGGAGCTTCTCGCAACAGTTGCTTCCTCGTCTAAAATAGACTCCAATGTTGGTTGCATGTCGTTTAGAGGAAGGTCATTCTTCGCTCCAGCACATTGTGGAGTGCCCCTTTCACTACTGACGCGGGGTGAAGAAATTACAACTATGGAACCCCGAGTCAATATCAAGGCCTAGAGTATAACATAGGAGAATTACATACCAGAAAAAGGAGTGGCCCTGGACCTTTTACCAAGGACAATAGCCATTATGAGACGATGATGTGAAGAAGTTAGTAAACTGAAGAAAAAGAATGACTGAATGAACAAGTGAGTATGTAGGAGAAGATATTATGAGTCTTCAGAAGGAAAGAAAGGGAATGTTGGTGATTAAATGTGGTGAGCGCGTAAGGGAATGGAAGGGGAAGGGGTAACTGCGGCAATGGGAAGGATGAAAAGTCCCATTAGTCGTGGAGCGCGTCGCGTTCGAGACATGGCTGGCGTGGTGGTGGCCTAGCAACCATTCCAAGACACGGAGGAAGGTCTGACCACCAGGGCTCTTGATTGAATCTTGGCATTCCGGTGTGAATTGGTGTGCTCGACGCGTAAAGAGCGGTTGGTATCTGTTTTTGGGGTCCTCCCCACACTCGTGATGGGCGCGTCCCTCTTGCGAGTTTTGTTGATACTTGTAAAGGCAGGATAACTCGCCATAGGTACCGTAACTTGCACAGGTGCTCAAGCACTCGAATAAGTTCCACTGAAAATGATTCTTTTCGCACAGTCAATTTGAGTTACCAGTGGAACTGCCTTTGCAGATGCGGTGTCTCTTGGACTACGGGTAAGTTACTGCTCGGAGGGAATTTTTCTGTTTTGAAACGAATCATCCTGCCAAACTGAGACAAGTTATAAAAGAAATAAACGAAATAGCAATACAGGATCAGTGTGATGCTAGAGTTATAAGTACAAGCACAATATCCATCCCCAAAAATACCCTGCGACATATTCCTCTTGAGCTAATGCTGTCCTCGTGTACTAGCACAGCACTGCGCCGCATCAACTTGAAAATCCACCCATGGCCAGCCTCTGTGGCACACCCAGAAATAAAACCAGCCACCAAAAGCTATGCATGCACAACTGGAATTGATTCATGATTTTCAATACTTGATAAACAGCCTTCTCATAAGCCACTCTATGATCAAAATGAAGATTGTACCGGTGATAAAATAGGGGTGCGGTGACTATCAATGAATATTTCCTACTGCTGCGAAACGCCAATAATCACGTTCCGCTTGGGCAGTAGTATTGACAGAACCGTGGTGGATTGGATGACAATATCGATCCCCAAATCACAGGGCCGAAACGGTGGGAGGAATACTATTGTAAGGGAATCACATCAGGGGGAGCAATGCTTGATTTGTAAGACCAGTATGCTGGTATAGCTAAAAAGGCCAGTCAAAAGCTGGGGATAAGAGACCTCCCGACATGCCCATTGCTTCACTGCGGCCTTTGATGTTCAGCATTTCCCCATATCATCCGTTATTCCTTCTCAAAGGTACAGCTGGTCTTGAGAATTTGTGCAAGGTATGATAATATGATACCAGAAAAAAAAGTATAGCAGGGGTTTTCAAACTTGAAAAAGTCAGAGTTTCCTAGAGTACTCAGGCATGTAAGGTAGGCTTGGCAAGAACAAAAGTGGTTAAATATACCTTATGGTTACCATATTTGTGCCATGAAGTTACTCGTACTATTCCTGAGTATCGATACCAAGGTCTGGAGGTCGGTAACAGGAAATATGTAAAGTTTCTTGCTCTCATTACTAGAAAACCAGCCTTTATCCATCAACACACATTTTCTTCTTCTGAGGGGTCTCAAACATGTTACCCAAAACACAATGATACAATTGGCTGCAGTGAATATGTACCCTACTATACACTAATGCATGTATGCGTATTTATTATTTTACTATTGTTTACCTTTTTAACTTTGAAACCCCCTAGTGCGAGAGCTATTATGATACCGGCATTGAGTGAGAAAGCTTTGCACTGAATTGAGACCTACAATTTTATTAGCGGGGATGATGTTTGTGGCCTCCAGCAAAGACTGTTTTTGCAGTGCCGACTCCCTTGGCTGCCAGAGTTGATGCATACATACCGGTATGGTTGTTGTTCCACTGCTGGCGCTTGTGATCTTTTTTGGGGGGTAGCTGGGTATTCCATGAAGTGGGATCTGCAATGTTGCTTCAAGTTAACCCTAGAACGCGCCTGCTTTTCTTTGGGTAGACCCCGCTTTTCTTCAGCTCTTAGCAATACTGTAACTACATTGTTCCCGATGACCGGTTTCAACTCCTTACCTGGCTCTCACCCCTCGAGCCCCAGTTACGACATGGCGACATCCAAGAGTGCCGCGTTGACGATGTGGGGCGATGGCTCTTGCGAAATGAACAATTGAGAAGCTGGTATGGCTGTAGCGGTGAAGGGGAAAGTGATAACGCAGTCTTGTTTTGCTATGGATATCCGGGAGCCGGCAAGACATTCATCAGGTAACAAGAGTTATTCTCAGAGAAGGAAGAGAGCTAACAATCAGTGATGTCAGTTCGGTAGTGGCGGACTAGTTGTGCGATCAGGAAAGCGGGAAAAACACAGCCGTCACATGTTTATACTATGACTTTGCAGCCCGGAAGGGGCAGTCTGCGGCCTGTATGCTGGGTTTCTTATTGAGACAACTAGTTGGCAGAATGGAAAGGATTCCGGAGGAAATATTACGGGCGTTTCAGGAACAGAGAAAGCCCATTGGCGGACGAGGACCGCGGCTTCCGGATATTGTGAAGATGTTACAGACCACCACGTCCTCATTGGGCGCCTTTATATGCATAGACGCTCTGGATGAGTGTGAGGTAATTTGCATCGAGTCAAGATCCTTGATTCACTGCTACAAATCCTCGAGAAGTCACCACGCACGCGGATATTCATCACTGGAGGACCCCACATTCGGACTGAGATCGAAAGGCCCCTTGCTGGACGAGCGATAAGTGTATCTGTAAGCCCCAGAAAAGATGATATCATCGGATACCTTTGTGTTAGACCGGGCGAGGACGAAACTCCCGAGGCGATGGACGATAGTCTGGTAGCAGGAATTTTGGAGAATATTCCCCAGAATACGTCGGAAATGTACGTAGTGGCAATGGCACTAGGAATCCCGGTCCCATGCGCTAATAGATATTCATCTAGGTTCCTACTGGTTTCCTTAAATATCGATGCAATCTTAAATGAATCGACAATCCATCGGAGACGAGAAAAGTTAAACAAAATGAAAGATGGATTAGAGTTAAGAGATGTTTATGGTGCGACAATAGAACGGATAAAGGCGCAGGATGGGGACAAGTCGAGACTTGGGACAGCAGCGTTGATGTGGATCAGCCATGCGGAACGACAATTGACAGCGGATGAGCTCTGCTATGCCTTAGCAGTCGAGTTAGGCACCACGGATTTCAATGTTGACAATGTCCCTTCCATGTCGACATTGGTGGGCTGCTGTAGAGGGCTTGTCACAGTAGATAAGGAGGCATCGACTGTGCGATTGATCCACTTTACTCTCCAGGAGTATCTTTCGGCCCACCCCATATATTCAACACTCCTCACTCAGCGATGGCAGAAACCTGCTCGACGTACCTGAATTCTCAGCATGTCAAAGCCCTTTCGACCAGCCCTTCTGCTGATACCCAGAACACACCCTTTCTAGAATATTCTTCGATATACCAGGGCGTTCATGCCAAAAGAGAGCTCTCGGACAGCGCCAGGTCGCTTGCCCTAGAATTATCAAAAGAACATTCCGGCCAGATGTCGACCAAATCACTTCTGGCGCAAACAGAGCCCTTGTATCTTGGCCATCATGATAATTGTTTTCGATTCAGTGGGCTGCACTGCTCATCGTTCTTCGGAATTGCTGAGGTTGTTGTTACTTTGACAGAGATAGAGTGTTATGATGCCAACGAAGGAGATTTTTTGGGTTGTACACCACTTGTATGGGTTGCTCATAATGGACACGAGGAAGTTGTGAAATTACCACTCGGACGGAAAGAGGTTAACCCGATAAGCCTGACAATTACGGTATAACACCGCTCTCGTATGCTATCAGGCGTGGCAGTGAGGTGATTGTATCGCTGCTGCAGTCTCGCAACATGGCAACCCCTAGTACGATTCGAGCCCCATAAAACACCCCCTCCAGGAAATGGCCGCCACCCCTTCCCCCCCCGAGTATGTCACTCATCGCGATTGCCCTTCGACATCACTCTTTCTAGGTAGAGGAAATCCCACAAGACGGGAATGCATATATATCATCATACCCACCCAAATCTCTCCAGGGATTCTCTCAGATGGTCGAGTGAGAATTTATGGGTTTCTGTTAAAAAAGTTCCACAGACTTTGGTCCATTGGAGGGGAGTTCTATTATTATGAGAAGTTACAGTTTATCGCTTGCCCATTGTCACCATATCATTTAATTTTCCTTTAGCTTCGCTGTGATTTTTTTTCTTTTTCTTTTCTTGCGCAGTTCTTTATCTTCCCTTTACTCCTCTCCTCCCCTCTCTCCCCAAAGATGGATATATCGCGTCTAGAGTATTGTTTGGATAGAAGATAATGGGTGTAAGATGCTGTAGTAGGGGTTTTCAAAGTTAAAAAAGTCCGAGTTTCCTACCGTAGCGTACTCAGGCATGTGAGGTTGCTGTCACACGCTAGCACATTTTTCTGCATTTGTCTGCTTGGCCCACCATACCCCCGCCCTTCCCAACTCTAATATTATGATAATATTATGATAATGATGTTATCACAATAGTATCATGTCCTCGTAGCCTTAAACGATTGAAGGATTTAACACAAAAACCCACTAGCGCTCACAAAGTTACGAGCACGGTACGTTGGCAGGTACGGTACGCAGGTACCGTACTCGACTGCGATAGCTGTCAGAGTAGCAGCACGGAGTTTACCGAGACGGTTGACCAGGAGTTATTGACGAAGAGCCTCTTAGGACAAGGGGGTTCAACCCTTCATCAGATCTGCTTGCAGGATAGTCAGCTTTCGTAATCACAAATCAACCTCTAATCACGGTACCGATTACTCGTAGAAACAAATTTTTGAATGCTCGGGAATTTTGTTGAGTCGAGTACTGTAAACGGGTACGGTATGGTCAGCAATCTTACTTTTGTCCCTCCGATCACGGGAATGCGAGAAAGGCCCAGTGGCCAGGCTAACTCTTGCACAGTATGATGATAGGTGTATTACAACAGTTTTGAACTCTTAACTGCCGCCAGCTGCACACTCAGCTTTGACTCCGCAATCGTCTTTTTTTTCTTCTTTCTTCTCGCGGGCTACGCACGGTATTGTTTACTGAACCCTGTAGCAGAACATTATCCCACGGTGGAAGTTAAACCCCATGCACCAGTAACATTGATCACTTCAAACCTCACCTTACCTTGCACCTGTGCCATCCTCTTCATCTGCACTATTACCCTTATCTACACCCTCATTTCATTTTTACCTGGCTGTCACGTGCCTTCTCCCCGTGCTACAATTCACCATAATCTCCACAGTCAAGTGTCTAATTTTCCTCCTCCTTGTGAAGGAGCTTGGTCACTTTTCTCCTTCTATCGTAGAAGATATCTAGCAAATTTGTTCACCATGACTGGGACTCATTTCGAAAAGAAAACCACCCAGTTCAAGGTTGACTATGCCCCTAGTGTTATCACTAAATACGAGTCTCAAAGAACCGGGATGTCTGCGGTGGTAGTTGACCGAGAGGGTCCAAATGTTCTTGGATACTTTGCTTTAGCTAGGGAAATTTTGGGCGATTCAGGATCTCCGCGTACCTTGGAGCATGTACTCGTATGCTTCATGGGGTCTAGGAACTACCGTTACAAAGGAGTTCTGGACAAGATGGCAAGCAGGGTACAAATTCCCAACCATAGTGCCATGACCAAGCCTTTGCTCGAATAAAATGCTCGGTTGTGTCTTTGAAGCCCTCTATCAATTGATTGATTTACAGGGCATACTCTAATACGAACGCCTGCACCGCCACGGACCATATGGCATATCCTCTCAAGAGTGCTGACTGGGAAGGTTTCAAGATCGCGTTCGCGAGAGGGTAAGGGGGTAGAGATACTAGATGTTTGCTAGATTCCTGGGTAGAATCATGTCTGGACGTATCCGTATAAACTAGAAACGTAGCTGAAGCTGCTCAATTGAGCGTCACTGAACCCTTTCCCCTCCCCTCCCACTGCTCTCGCACTTGATATAGTCACATACACGCATCACACCCCTCCGCAGCCCAGCTAAAATTTCCCCACTAGGGCGCCAAAGTAGAGAAACCAATGGTGAGAGTGAAAATATAGCTGCTTGGGTTCCGCTTTAGTTGAGTGGTGAGTATGGCGCTGTACAAGTGCCTTGCGACAGCAATACACTAAAATACGGTAGGGGCTACAACCCGCAATACTTGTAGCGAGGCCACCGACTGTCAGGCTATCGAACTGGTGGAGACATTGGACTACGGCGCCTGGGAGCCACTGGGTTACTGGGCCTTTACTTGAGAGGATTGATCCGGTCCGGTCCTGTAGATCCTTGCCTTTGCATACCCCCTCTCTCTCTCTCTCTCTCTCTACGAAGGAGGGTATCAACATATACGAGAACTTTACGAATGTAGCTGTACAGTACAGTACGCACTGCACGGGCACTGTATCATGCATAGAAGTCTTATGATACAATACCGTACCGTAGTTTACGAGTGAACACGGGCGCGTAGCGTGGGAAGGGGTTTTTTTTTCTCGCGATGGTACAGTGCAGTGCGATATTAGGAGCATGATATGAGACTTTGTCTGTTTATTATGTAAGGGTCAATCTACCGTTAGGAGCGGTATTATACAGTACAAGGCACATACAGCGCAAGTGGTCAGGAATTTGAGGGGATAGGGGGACTAGTACGGTATGATACTGCGGTGTTCATTTTTGTGGGCAAGTTGAGATAGATACAATATCAGACTGTAGATCCATCTCGCTCACGGTATTCGCCTTGCACTGGGGTATGATGGATTCTGTTTGTTGGTTGATCTGACGTATATTCTATGATACTGGAATGAACTCTCGCCTTGACTTTTCAACTGGGGTCAGTTTGCAGGTTATCATACATTTACCGGTTAGCGGTTGTGTCGAGAAGCTGGTAAAACGCAAACTCCCGCCGTCCAGCCAAAGGATGGGGAAGGGAAAAAGGAAAAACGAAGGGAGGAGGGCCCAGAGTCAATCATCGCCAATCCGGCTAACCGCTTTTTCCCACCCGACACCAGTTCTTCTGTTCTGTGGGGTTTATATTATTCCCGATTTTCCCCACCCGCTGGCCTTGTTCTACTTCCTGTGAATGTTAGACTATCCTGCCTGGCGACGCATTGCTTGAGAAAGAAAATAGGTGCTCGAGTATAGGATCCTATATCTCTCTTTGTGGATCTTTTTCCCTACATACTATGATACCTATTACACATCTTTCACCATCGTCAGCCCTCCTCCACTTCATTCAAACCCTACCCCCCCCTCTTTCCCCCTCTTTCCCCACTGACTCCCACTTCATGCCATCTTCCCATTCACCCACTTCCCCCGCAGTTTGTAATCGCCTCCTCCCTCTTCTGCATGCTCCCTTCTCTGAAACCCTTCACATTGCCCTTTGGGCGATCCTGAAAGAGGGTCTCACCCGTTTCCTTTCATTCATATCATACTTTGCTCTGACAAAACACCCGTCTAACGGCGGTTGACCAGACAAAAAACGGCATCCGGAAAGGTTATTCAAAAAAAGAAAATACACCGCGAGCCCAACCAGAAACGAACCGTGCTTCCGAGGAGACAACCATGGGTCTCCAATATGATTCTCCCTTAATTGTCTCCTCTCCTCCTCGCATTCCCCAGCCGATACTTCAACATCCCGTTCCCCACAGGACACTCGTTCGAAACTTCACCACTTTCACAAACAAATCCACCACCAACACATTGTTCCCGCTCGTCCCCTGCCCAGAGTCGCTCTTTCTGCAAACTTCCCCACTCCAAATGTCATACCAGCCGCCACAACCACCGCCACCGCAGCCTTCACCCTCGCCGCCGCTGTTTGCTGCCGCGTTGTCCAAGAAGAGGTCTCCGCAGATTGCTTTCGCAGACGATACGCCGCCGTCTTCGAGACCGCCTTCTCGTTCGCACACGCAGAAGAGATTGCGCGCGAAGAGGGCTGCCGAGAGGCCTGGTTGGGTGCTTGGTAAAGACGATAGTATTGGTCTGGACTCACGGGTGGGAGCAATTGTTGTGGATGTGCTCTGGCCTGGCACGGAGAGTTTGGACTGTGGGAGGAGAGTGGGTGATTTACGGCGGAGTAGGGGGTTCACGGTGCTGTGTTTCCTTGGCTGCACGCTTGAGCATTTGCAAGGTTTGGGGTTGGTATTTCTCTTCTTTTTTCCTTTTCTTTTTTTCTTCGTTTGCTTCCTCAGGGCGGGTTGGATTGTCAGTTGACATGAAAAATTTCTGTTTGAAAACAAAAAACAGTCAAGTCGCCAGTCTCCTAGGCAACCTGAACACAAACGTGTTTGGGGTCTCCCTATCTGCTCTTCCACCGCATACTTCTTCATTACCAATCAGTGAGTCCTAATACCTACCATCGTGAGAATTAAAATAAACCGGAGACCAATTCGCCTCAAAATCCATAGTCCACGACCGTACCCGCGCATTAACACTCTCCCTCGGTCTCCTTCACCCCCTCGGTGGTGGTCGGCAAGCTCTTGACGCGATCGTCATTCTCGACCGGGGCTCTCGGCAAAGAGTAGTACTCCCCGTGGGCTGGGGGCCAAGACCGGTTCCGGGCCAATGCACCACCGATGAGGAGGGTAATAGCATTAACAGCATTGTTGGGCGGTGCGTGAAGGGTGTTGAATGGCTTTGTAATGAGGCTTTGGATGATACGGTTGAGGATGCGGAGATGGGGATGTTGGATAACGAGATTGTTATGGCGGTGTTATAGATGTGGGGATGTGAAGAGAGAGGGGGTGCGTTTTGGAGTACTCTGAGAAATTCTGCCTTATTCCGGACCGTTGTTTATTTTCGACCTAGATGGTGGATAGGTATTTCTGTCTCATACCTCAGAGAAGCACCCCCTCTCTATTCTCACCCTCTCCTGCTGATTCCATTAACTTCTGTTTGGATCCGTTCAGCTACTTCCTTCATACCTACGTTTATCTTCACTGTTAAGAGCGTCGTTTCAACTGTCGTCACCGTCGCTCCTTTATAATTACCCCTTTCCTTCGCTGGCCCCACTTTTAAGGACGTTAGGACATATTTTAATAACGCATCAATTATAAATTACATAGTTCATCCCGTCAACCCACGTGACATATGAGGGACTTTCTAATAATAAAAGAGTGATAAAACCCAGGTCATTTCAAGGGATGAGGAGGTATCGGGCCTCTAGGGACCCCCGGATCTCCGAAATCTCGGCGGCAAACTTCGCATGATGCTCCCGCACTTCAACTCCAAATTTGTTCTGACCCTCCAACACTGTTTTCTGTAAGGGTTCTTCTATACCACTTTGGATCTTAGTGCTGTTGTAGAAGAAGTTGAGCAGAACCTGCACAAGTGTCAATATAATGAAATTGAGGAAAGGGTTTCTCTACAACATACTATTCCGAAACAGACCCATCTCAGCCACAAGGCTGCATCCCTTCCTGCCCGTCTCACCTCCAGCACCAATTCCACCCTAACCTCTTTAATCTCCGTGCTGAGTTTGGTAAGCGCTCTGCCAATTAGATGTTTGTAAACCCCCTCGACCTTGCCTATTGTACACACTGGTTATGTATCAGCTTGACATCATCTGCATAGTAATTGAGAACAAAGGCAGCTAAACCCCCTCTACTCGTAACGCTCTGACGTTTGCGAACACTCCAGGGTCAGCACTTCCCTGCGTATGCATATCTGACCAATATCACAGATCCCAACGGCGCATAAAACAAGGAACCACGAGCTAAATCCAAGTACCTACCTACCTAGGTAGGTAGGTAGGTGATCAAAAAAGCTCCTTGAGATTTCACCACGTACTTACTTACCACACCGTGTAGGCCCAGAATTTACATAAACAGAGATTCACCCATTCTCCCCTCTGAAATCCAACTTACCGTACCCCTCGACAGGTCTCATGCACGCATCCAGTCTTGGCGCTATATCGCAGAACCGGGGCGTGTTCGTAAAACCTCAGAGCATGACTACCGAGACCCTTGATATGATGAAGTGTTGGGACTGAAATTGTAGGTAGTCGGTCAATTGGTGTGCTTTACACTGTATCATAGGTAGAGTAATTGGCGCGGGGGGGACGGAGTGTCGAGGTTACCAACGAAAAACTATGAGACAAGGTGCGAATACAGTCCTGGAGGTATATCATAAAAATCGGTACTCGAATACGGTACTCTGATGTTTGTACCGTACGAGTGCTGTACACACGACTGTCATTGCAAAAAAAAAAAAAAAACTTTTAGTCTAATTAGTTTGGATAGTTAATATAATATAATAGAAATAAAATTAGGTTCCTTGTATATATATACCACGAAGATTTTTGTGTCTCCTGCAAGCTCCTTCTCCGCGATTTTCCTGACCCCTCTTTTCGCTTTCCCTTTTGGGAAGGTGGGAATGGGGGTAAACACCGAACGATAGTCTCACGATCCCCCTGGCTGAACTTTTGGGGCTTCATAGGCCTGGGGTAACTTTCATCGTGGGACTTTAAAAACAACCTATACCTGGTGGACAAAACTGGCGAAATGCAGTGGGTATTGCACTGTCTCAGGCTGCTCACTGTCGGGCCAGCCAGGTTTTTACAATCTCAATGGGAGCTGATTTGCCTGTGCTAGCACTCCCGTAACGAAAATTATAGTTTCCCTGCACCATGAGCAGAGGAAAATGGTTACTGGTTACCCCATATTGCTCTCTGATGAGCCGGGACTTTTGAAAACCAGAAGAGTTGTCAAGATCAGGGAGGTTTCTTTTGTTGGGTTTTCCTTTGTTTTAGGGAGTTTACTGCGGGTTGCCTATGGGGGCCTGGACAGGGTTGGAGCAGATTTACGGTTTGGGTTTTCTTGTTGCTTCCTGCCTATGCTTTTTTGGACCTGTATTTTTGCTTTGTTGCTGAGGGTGTGAGGGGTTTTCTTGCAGTTCTTGGCAGCTTGGCTGGGTGTGGGCACCCATTTTGGTGTAGGATGTGCGGTTGGTTCCATACCAGAGGAACTTGGGGCGACTTGTTTTTTCCTTAGGCCAGTGGGGGAGGTTTTTGACTGACATACCTCAGGGTCAAATCGGGGGTGTCCTGCAGGAGAGGTCCAGGGGGGGTTCAATGAGGGTGTCGGTTGCATGTGCAACTCCACCTCCCTGAGTGGATATTCTGGAGGCCCTTTATAGCAGAGGTTTGCACCTATTTAAGCAAATAAATTCTAGGATTTAACAAAAAAATCTTTGTGTCTCCTGGCAATTTTTTTTTTTTTTTTTTTTACAAACGTCAAGGGATGGATTAAATTTTACGAGTATCATATCATAAGTAGATGACTTGAGGAGGGGGAGGGACATGCCGTCACCACCTTAGACGGTACTAATCCATTCCTGAAGGATGGTCCGCTCTTACCGTACTTGTACCATGCCAGCTTGAGTGAGATATATGCCTGGGACGTCCGGGACTGGAGTCCTGTACTCGTAAGGACGATGTAGTGGGTTTATGACTGGGGAGGTGGGTACTTGTAGAACGAGGAGTTCCAGTTGAAGGGACGAAATATTCTTGACCCTACGCAAGAGCGTCGGTACTGTACTATACTATACACTCCTCTTCAATAGTTCCCTCCCTTTCCTGACCGGATGAAGTATCGATGAGAAAACCAGAGCAGTCCATACAATAGTCTACAACGATTCAAATCGAACCTTTCAAACAAAGCTGGACAACGAAAAGGAGCCAGCGAACGGGTACCGAGGAAGCGTGTTGTAGATGTTCTACGGTATTCTACTCGTCTCCCAATAAAATTTATTCAAACCGATCACAAAATAAAGATAAAATGTAAAACCCAACACCCCAACCAAGAATCCAATGGATGATGAAAAAAAAAAAAAAAGGGTGCCACAGCATCATAATATATATTCAATCTCGAAGACCGGGTTTTTCGAATGAAAACCCCACCTTGGCATCTATTTCGTAATTTGTTTGAAAAATGGTTTGTTTTCGTTACGGTAGACGTGACAATTGTCTTCTTGCTTTTTTGATCTGAAGAGGGAAGGAAGGGAAAGGGAAGAGGAGGTGGGGGGGGGGATGGTCATTTATACTTGTTGGTTTCGGAGGTTTGGCTTGGCGGGGTTTGTGTGTGATGTGGGTGCTCATGCGGTACCCGAGTATCATATCATACTGGTATGAGCACGGTATGAATACGGTATTAGAGCTGCCTTCCCCGTAATAACCACCACGGTGTGAATTGTTTTTATTTTATTTTGTATTTTTCGTTGTGGCTTTTTATTATCCATCTTTTCTCACCCTTGTTTGTACGATATGACTGTTTGTGAGCGGGGTGAGGGGCGGGTTATTACAGTGCGTAGTGTTCTGATGAGAAGATAGAGGTTTTTGCAATTTTCGCAACTTTGGTTTTACTTTCGGGGCGTATGTATTGTTGTGTGCAAGGTATTACAAGTAGGTGGGTGTGTGGAATCGTCGGTGTTGTGGCGGGTCATGCCCGGATTCTTCTCTGTGCATGTTTCCATCCGTGATATTGAGGTTTCCGTCGCCCAGTGCGTGCTGTGCCAGTGTTCCCTGGAATGCGATTGATTGTGGCTCGGAAGATTTTTTCATGCGCTGGTGAAGAGTAACATGAAAATCACTCTTGTATGCACAAGTGCACAACTAAACATATCCAGCGCCAGTGGTCCAGTGGTAGGATAATTGCCTTCCAAGCAATTGGCAGGGGTTCGATTCCCTTCTGGCGCACTGATTTCTCATGCTTCTCTAATGGCTGAGAGGTTTGTTTTTTACTCGTTGCGAGTGTGGCGCATTGCGTGGGCCATGCGATTATTTTCCACTACCGGAATTCTGGAAACTTAGAGTGCTTGTGTCACAAAAAATTGCACCGGATGACTCTGCACTCCAACCCACTGAACCATCTATATTCACTCTAAAAAGCTAGTCTAGAGGCTATCGAAAGAACGGGCACGGAACCAAGGCGAGTCTACAACTTCTCAGCAGGCATATACCCATTTGCCTTCAACCAAGCCTTAACATCTTCAGCGTCCCTCTTGACCCAAGTAGCCTTGGCACGGATTCCGTCCAGACTCTGAGCCAGGCTCCTATCAAATCCTTTCTGGTTCTTATCCCCGAAGAACTTCTCAATATCTACGATAGCCTCCTCGGAAGTGAACCCTCCTGTGCAGGTGCCGACGACGCCACCGAGCATGGAGAGGCCAGGTGGAAGCTTCTTGACAAGGGCTTCCCAGTTCTTTTGTGTCCAGGTCCAAAGGGCTTCGGTGCCAGCGGGATGGGCGCGGAGACCACTGATTGGTTGGTAGATCTGGATGCGTTAGTAGGTGCGTGGGGGGTGGGTATAGATTATTTACGTCTTGTTCCTTGACCTCGCCGTTGAGACAGAGATCGAGGGTCTTCTGAATGTTGCCTGCGTTCTCGGAGCGACCGAGGGTGCGGAGAGCTACGTTACGCTCATCGCTAGTACGGCCGTTCAGGTATGCATTGTGGATGGTATCCCACTATCACAAAGTAAGCATCGTTAGCGCCAGTTATCAGGGCGGGTGCAACAAACTTCCTTCTCGCCATTATTATCACCATGCTGCAACACAATATGGTAAACTGGAGTGCGGATGTTGGGGTTAATAGCGTCGGCATCGCCGTCAGCAAACTTCTTGAACATCTCCTTAGCGGCAGCAACGACCCCCTCGTCACCACCATACCCGGCCTGACCGAAAGCCAATGCCTTGAGCTGCTGGAGGATATCACCGTCCTCAGGCTTGAAATCCCAACCGATCTCGTGGGCAATTGGTGAAAAGAGGTCCTTCTGGAAGTTCTTGAATCCTTTGAAGACTTCCTTGGGTTCGAAGAGCCAGGCAGCCTTGATGCTACCAATTCTAGAGGCAATCTCGGACCAGACAATGTACTCCTTCTCGTTCTTGAGGCCAACAAGGAGATCCAATAGGCCAGAAGTCTTCTGGTATCCGCTCGTAGCAAGGGCTCCGGCATCTCCGAGTAAGCCTGCACGGTCCTCAACAGAAAGAAGGTCGGCGGCCTGTCCAAGCTTCGCAAGGCGTTCTGGAGGGTACAGTGTACGGTAGACACCGGTGTGGTTGGCATTGAGCTTGTAGAACTCCGGGTCATCAAGATCGATCGTGGTATTTCTAGTCTTGAAGGTAAGGTTCTCGGAGACGCCGCTCTTGGTGCGGAGACCCAAGAATATGGGCCACAGTGTCTCGTCCTCCTCAGGCTTAACATCAGCTGTTCTTAGGTAGCGGTTTTGGGTCAATTGAAGCTTGCTGCCGTGCTCCTCGACAGTGATGACGGGGTAGCCAATCTTCTTGGTCCATGTCGCCATATCGCTCTCGACATCCTTTCCGCTAGCATCACTGAGAGCTGCCCATAAATCACTGGTCTTACATAATTAGCCTTAGATGGAAACAGAACGGGAGGGGGGCGCAAACCTGGGTATTCCCGTATGCATGCTTCTTCAAGTACCTCCTAACACCTTCCAGGAAAACTTCTTCACCAAGGTAGACCGAAATCATCCTCAATATAGAACTTCCCTTCAAATAAGAGATGCTATCGAAAATCTGGTTTATCTCAGAAACCTTCTTTACTGGCACCTCAATGGGATGACTGCTCCTCAGTCCATCCAATCCCAGAGCCCCTGCATAACTGTCGGTAATATATGATTCCCAAACCTTCCACTGAGGGTAAAACTTATTGCCAGAGTACCAACTCATCCAAGTAGCAAACCCCTCATTGAGCCACAGCCCTTCCCAGAAGTCCATAGTGACCAAGTTTCCGAACCATTGATGAGCAAGCTCGTGCTGCACGACCTCGGCAATTCTTTGCTTTCGGTCCAATGAAGCGGTCTTCTCGTCATAGAGCAAGTCGACGACTCGGTACGTGACCAAACCCCAGTTCTCCATGGCTCCTGCCGAAAAGTCGGGAATGGCAACCATATCCATCTTTGGTAGCGGGTATGGGTAATCGAAGGTCTTGTCATAAAATCGGAGGGTCTTTGCTGCGAGCTCTGCCGAGAAATGTCCAAGATGTTCTGAGCCTGGCGTAGCGTAAACTCGAATAGGGACTCGGAAGTCGTTGTTCTCGACGAACCGTAAGTCTCCGACGATGAATGCGAGAAGCTAGAGGTCAGCTGTAAGCGAGTGTGATACAAGGGGGACGTGCGGAGGTAGCTACGTAGGTAGACATCTTGGGACTTTTGTTGAAGGAAACGGATTTCTTTCCATTGCCGAGTTCCTTCTCTTCCTTGACGTCCATATTTGATAGGGCGGTTAGGTTCTTGTCGCAAATCATTGTGACATCCCAGGTAGCTTTAAGATCCGGTTGGTCGAAGCAAGGAAGAGCCTGTTGGGCCTTGTAAGCATCAAGTTCAACAATAAGGAGAATGGGGACCATCGATCTCACCCTCCGAGCATCGGTAGGCTCCATCTGAGTAGTAGCCATGTACTTGGTGTTTCCTTCCTCATCCTTATAGGAGGAACGGTAGAAGCCTGGGATGCCATCAGCTAATACCCGAGGATCAACTATCAGGTCGACTCACCAGCCATGTTGTCATTGAGTGATCCTTGGAACTTGATGGTAAGGCTAGCCCGGGTACCCGCAGGAATAGTCTTTTCAAAAGTCCAAGTAATAGTTTGGGTTTCCTCATCATGGCTATCAGTAAACCAATTAGCATCCCAGCCGTCACAGCAGAAACAAGGCGGAGGGTGGGTACTTTGAACCGGTAGGGCTGTGAGAACTTCCACCATATTCCACAGAGACCTCCTTGATATCGATGTCGATAAGGTTGACAGCAATAGTGGTGCTCTCCTCCACTACCTCCAAGCTATTATCACGACCGCCATCAGCTTAACGAACTCTGAAAACCATCAACGATGGGGATCGTACTCAATCGCAACAGTCCCGTCATATTTGAACGACCCAAAGTCCGGCTCGAGTTCAACAGCGTAATTGGTTGGCTTCACATTCCCGGGCAGGATTTCCCTCCCCTGAGTAATATCGACAGAGCCAGAAGCATCCTTACCGTGACACATTCTGTGAGCAGAGCAGCGTCGGACAAATTGGCGAGAAGTCAAGGAAGACGCGGCGGGTCTGTGTCGGCCTTGTAGAGATGGGGGTGAAGCAGTGGCAGCTCTGGTAGCAGAGGTAGCAGCAGAAGTAGCAGTAGCGGTAGCAGTAATAGATGAACGATGTTGAGAGATGAAGCTGTAGTTTCTTGGCCAACTTATAGAGCGGGGGTGTAGGAGACTCGATCGTGTGATCGGGACACTCAGGAAGGCTCTCATTTAGCTGGGAGGGGGGGGGCGGCACGGAAAGCGAGGGAAGGCAATTCTATATCTGAAGCGGAAAAAGGAGGGTTATGACTAAGGTCTATTGGCCTATGCGTTTGAGGGGTGATGCTCGCGCAAGGTGCGCATTTCTTTGCGACACATGCACATGGGATTCAAATCTGCTCGCAGTCCGCCTCAGACATAGTACTGTATTTTCCCCTTCCCGTCAATTTTTCGTTTTAGGAAGGGTTTAGAAACTAACCGAAGTCTTGGATGTGATGAATTGAAAAATGCACGAAACCTCTGTCGACGGATTCTGTGTATTTGACGATTTGAGAGAATCAGATTTCTCAACTAGAGGCAGCCTTGTTTCCTTCATAAAAATATTTTAGCTCCCGGGAACCTGCACGCTACAGTCATGGATGCGCACTCGGATAGTCAGGATTAGTAAGATGGTAGGACAGCCAAGACCGGGCACTCCAATGATATGATACTGTCCCTTCGTTTGTGATATTGTGAGGCCAAGCTCGAGACCTCCTTCCACCTGAGAGCGTAACACCGTAACACTAGCTACGGTATTCAAGTAAGTTCTCCGCAGCTCCTCAGGGTCAGAAACATTTAGTTGCCGGGTCATCGTCGGAAGACCTCAGCCATTCCCCTTCGATCCGGGTGTTCCTCTAACCTTCTGTAGGGTTCGGCGTCCGAACAAAGGAATGGATCGTGCTCCCTATGCGGGTATGATACCTTGAGAATTTGTGCAGAGTACGATTTTTTGAGCTATTTATGGTCCTTCATGATACCGAATTGGATTTATATATTGTGATCAACGGTCTCTGGAGGTTTCGGCCACTGGCAGTCTGACACTACGTTTCGCGATCTGATCTAGCTGGTACGTCTGGCAGTGGTCGGTTTTCGCGGGGCTTCTGCACAGCGGGTTTGCCAGGTTATCAGATCCCTTCATCCAGGGGGTATGACAAAGTGACAGTTTACAAGCTGGGCTTCTTAATTACTTCCCGGCATGCTAAGCGCCTGTGATGTCGTCTGGTGGGAGTTTGTTGTACCTGACAAATGATGAGTGGAGGAGACTCCACGTCCGGGTTATATATAACCTGCCGATCTCACCTTTATCATCAGTGAATCCGCTAGCACTCCTTCGATCGCTGGATGAGGCATTTTCTGAGAGGTTTGCACCTTTGTTAGACTACCAAGCCCTGGCTAGGGGAATAGTCCGTGATTGTACTCTTTTGTATGGAACCTCATACAAAAATCTAGGTCACTTTCACACAGCCCAACACTATCGTAAACTATGAGCACAGCTTTGATCCTCTGCACTTCTGCTCCTAGATATTTAAATGAATAGGTAGCAATTGTCTGACTGAGGGAGAAATTCAAAGTGTTTTCAAGGGGGTAGCGTTGGGAACTGTCAGTCCGAAAATGTCCATTGTTCGCTAAATTTGGTGTGAAACCCGGTGTCGGACGAAAACTTTTGAGTGGGTATGATACTTTAACTGCGGTTTTTGCTGGCTATGGGTTTTGGTTGAGGTTGAATTTCGGCCATTTTGGTGTGTTTTTTTTCCGGTATCATATGATACTACTCCTAGACTATATCCGACCGACCGTGAGTTGTGCCCAAGAACTATCCCGGAAATGTAAATTAGCAAATTAGTTTAGATTCATGTTCCACAGTTCGTTTATGCTCCACCTTTTTTCTTTTGATCGCACGTGATGGCCGGCTTGACTGACATTAGAGTCATCATATCTGGGAAGGATGAACATAAGGTGATAGACCACAGGCTGTTGAACCGATCGTTGGCTACCTGGAATGCCGGTAGGGAATCTCCACTAATTACCAAGGCTAGAGGCACTCAAGGAGGCATGTAACCGACAGCATGGTGGGAACAGCGAGTGATATAAAATGAGGAGGGCCCGAAAACGTTACTATACCTCGACTATCGTATCATACTACGATAATAAAAATTAAAAAAACTGGTCTTGGAATAAACTTTTAATATATTATTTGAATAGCCCTAAATACAAAATATTTCAAATCACAAAACCAAACCCCAAATCAGTTCAGGTTTTTCAAATCACATTGCCAAACACCTCCCCTAAGTATAATCATCAAGGTCTGAAGCGAATTCCATCTACAGTTATTTTGAACTCCTGCTGAACAGCGTCTACTACAAGCTCTGAATATTTGCCATAGATGGTATGATACTCAATCTGAAAAGCACTAAGCCAGAAACAGAGCAATGCCCACTTGACCAAGTATTTTGACATGACGATGATGGTAAAATTCGCACCAAGCAACCAGCGGAACACCAGCAAACCCAGCCCTGTTAAACCACCAACGTGGGGGGGGTCTCTCCATAGCTCCCTTACGGGATGGCGTTTCGACCGCCGCTGCCTCTTGAAGTGAGATATCCTCTGTGACTCGCTTGATATATGATACGAAAAGATAAAAAAGAAGAGACTGTGGCTGATACGGTTTATAATCTTGATTACCGCCAAAACTAGGTGTAACGTTGTTGTGCTTGCACTTGTAATTGGACTAGGGGCTGGCATCTACAAGTACTCTACCGATCGAACCCACCACTTTGTGACCTCACCGGTTTTTAGGGGTTTTTTGGCTGGCAGTTGGTACAGTAAGCCACTTTGGCGTTTGCGAAGACTTAACGCCGGACTCTAGTAACTTATCCCAGGATTTGAGCGAGTGTCCATCTCTTCCAAGCACAGCTCCCAGTCATGATAGGTATAAGCCTTAAACTCCAATACTTGATTACTAGTTGTCCAATGGCACCATCAAGTACACTGATACGGGCGTTTTGAAAGCACCACCGAGAATGGTTACCGGTACTCGGGTATAAGTAAAAGCGCTGGACCTGGTCGGGGGATATTTGTTGACATTCCATTTTCCATCAGTGAGAAAACATGGATAAAAACAATACTCTATTTACTGTCCTAGCGAAACGAATGCGGGAGTTTTGACCCCCTCTTTTTTTTTCTGTGATACCTTTTTAAGGCTATCGCCCCCGACGTACCGTGCGAGTACTCGTTCAGCAGTTAGGCATTGCATATTGCCTGGAACCATGTGCGCATTATAAGTGTGATGCACCATACCTTCTTCACACAAGTGCAAGTGTTGGTCCCCCAACCGGAGCTTCACAAATTTCTATCATATTAGGCGAGCAGGAGGGGCACAAGAAGCCTGGGCCCATTCAGCACAACACTCAAGGTCTAAGTCACTGCCATTCGGCCTCTGACGTTCATAAGGGCTGGAGCATCCGGACAAGGCTTTTCAAGTTTATTCCTGATAGAGGAGACAAGGCTGCGACAGTGGGGATGCACTTATATCCCAATCGACCTCCTCCTACATGTCGGAATCCTTGCCCCTGCGGTTGCCCAATAATTGGGGTAATATTGAGGCTCCGTCGGTTGTATCAAAGGCTCGACCGGTTCAGGATGGAAAAGACAAATATTGCTGGCACAGAAAATCTTCTGCGTGGAACCACTACATCACTCTGGGGCTTGCAGGCCATCCGGAGGTTCCTGGCTATGCGGGGGATACAGCGAGTGTGGGGCTTTGCCTTTTTATTTTATTTTATTGTTTTACTGGGCAAGAAAGGGCATACAAAACCCCAGCTCTCTTTCAACAAAATACTTCGAGTACGAACAGTAACTTGAATTCTCAGTGGGATTTTTGGGAATAAAGTGTTAGTTTGAGTAATCTTTTTACGTTCAGGGAATCACAGTTGGTGGGTGTTATATCATAGGTCGTTCGGTTTGCCCCCACGTATTATACCAGTAATAGGCGGCAGTGGATTTTAATGTCACTTTTCGAACGCTAGTGTTCCGCAAGCGCACCCTTACTCATAAGCATCACTCAGTCAGAATTGCCTTTTCAAAAGTTGAATAATGTTAGCTTTGGTAAATTGATCGTCTACTGCGAGGGGTGGGAGAAGGGTGAAATGGTTAGGAAGTAAATAGAGTGAGAGTCGCAAGTTCAATGAAGCGTCCCAGCGCCACTTCCTCTCCTGTCAGAAATCTAGCATCTCATCACCCGGACATCGAATGTGAACTCGCACTTGTATATACACTCACTCCCTCCAAAGATTCAACATCCCACACCCAATCTTCACCTTTCGCCTTCTCTTCTCAAAAGCTCTCCATCCCCCCCCAACCTCACCGTAGCCGCAGCTCCCATCTCTCTCCCCTCCCCATCCCACACCCTCCCCACAGGAACAACCTGTATACCAATTCCATCGCCCGCCCGCTCAGCCCACGCCGCATCAAACTCCCCCATGGACGCTACCCCAACCGACACATACACGGTAGCGGTTTCTGCCTCCATCTGCTCTGCGCTAATCATTCTTTTTATTTCCATAGCCAGCGCATCGGGCGATGAGGGGGGCAAACACAACATTTTTAGTCCGCCAGCGGGGGAGTGTGGGGCGTTGGGACCATACGCGATACTTTGGGGAGTTACATGTAAGCATGGGAGGGAGTACGAGGGTGGGGAGAGGGTTGAGTTATAGGTAGTTTGTAACTTGTGTAGCCAGGGCCCGTCGATTGCTGTACCAGCCCATTCGGAAGTTGAAGAGCGGGGGAGGGAGGAGACTTGGGCTATTATTAGGGGGGGGCTGAAGCCCACCTCTTCCTCCCCTCCTCCCACCTCTTCTTCTTCCTCACCGCCCCATCCCACCCTGGGAGATGACTGGGAAGAGGGTGACCAAAGCCCCTTCCACCCGATCTCTCCTCTCCACCCTTTCCAAATCTCCTTCCAGGCTTCAACCACAGGGCCTACCGCCTCACACCTAGTGACAAACACAACGCAGCCTAGAAACCCTGCCACTTCCGCCGCTTTCGCTACCCTCCACATATGCTGCAATCCCAGCACCGCCTGATCCACTACTCCCTCCCTCGTCTCTGCATTGTTAAGTAGCTCCATACTAGCCGGCACCAGCGGGATCATCCCCGCCAGTGATGTCCACCCCCTGGAGCAAGTTACGGACTGTGAATAGGGGCCTATGTTCGCTGGTGCCCAGTATGACCTACTCTGGACATGTAGTCCCCGACGTAGCTGGGGTGAAGGGAAGGAGATGTCAACTGTCACGCTTAGCACTATGTTCGCGCCTGGTGGGAGGAGGTCACCGACGGAGATGCAGACGCGGGAGGGGGGAAGGGGGGTTGTGAAGTAGGTAGAGTAGATAGAGTTGATTAAGGGGAAGTGGGACATTTGACGGAGGAGAAGGGTGCAGGCTGTTATGTGCTTAAAGGAGGCACCATGCGCAGCGAGGAGGGTGGAGAGGGTTTGGAGGAGGGAGGAAGTTTCAGTTGTTACACCTTGGTGGGGAGAGGAAGGTGAGGGAGGTGGGGAGGTGAGGTTGTTTATAAAGAGGGTTTGGGAGAAAGTTGACACTGAAGGTTTTGGGACTGGGCTGAGACGGGAGGGAGGGAGTGAAGAGAGGGGGGGGAGGTGTGTTGTTGGGAGTGCAGAAGTG
>QFET01001286.1:0-12330 GCA_003316355.1 Tuber calosporum | reverse complement strand
ATAAGCGAAACAAGGAAAGAATAACGAGTTAGGAAGTCAGAACTAAGTAGGAAGGGACACCCAAATAGTAGCGCTTATCTTGTATAAACTCAAATAACTAATAACCAACATCCAGTCAGTAGTAATAGTAGAAACATAGTAGGATTCCGTTACATTCCCCTTAAAAGAAATAAAACAAATAAACAAAGAAGGAATATCCTAAAGGGCTTACCGACCAACCCGCCTTTGGAGCATTCCACTCAATTTCAAAACATATAACTTAATCAGTAAACATATATCCATCACTGGTGTCAGGACCTTACACCTTTATAAGCCCCATAGTAGCGAAGACAATACCATAAAGCAGTTAGCTTTCCATCTCAGATTCGTCCAAGGTGGAGAGTGTTGTGCTGGTATCAGATGCTGAGTAGTCAGAGTCTTGAAGGGGTTTCCAAAATCTGTCTGGGTCAAGCTCAGGTGAGAGGGGGGCATAGTCTGGTTTCTGAAGTGTCCAGGCAGAGAAAGTCTTGCCATGGGACCAAGGGAGTCTGAAAGGTATAGATTCATTGTAGGTATCGAACCAGTAGGATCTGATGAGGGTGCTGGCGCCTTCTAGGTTGTATAGGGGTTCCCATGTTGCTTCGATTTGGTCATAGCCTTTCCAATAGATCAAGAACTATCTTTTCCTGCGATAGGTTCGATCTTTGAGTATCTTTTCGATTTCCCTTTGCTCTTGCCCACTGGCATCGATAGTGACAGGTTCTTTGGATATGGGTTCAGGTGTTCCTGGGAAGGCGAAGGGGTTGGGTCTTAGGTAAATGCGAAGATGGCTGCGATGGATCCATGGGTGGATTCCTGCCATCACTGGGGGAAGTATGAGTTTGTAGTTGTCGTGTCTATCAGGTCCTTCACTCACTGAGAAGGGTCCAAACCATGGTCCAACTAGCTTGTGATTTCGTCCAACCTTTTGGACATAGGGTGCTGATTTGAGGATAACTTCAGTTTCGTTAGGGATGATTAGGGGTCCATCCTTTCTTCTGTTTTCGCTGGAGGGGGTTTGGCGTGCTCTGGCCTTCTTCAGGGCATCTCTGGCAAGTTGTTGATTCTTCATGATCTGTGAAGCAATCTCGTCTGCTGCAGGTACTGATTTGGGGAGAACTCTGACGCTAGGGAGGAGGTTTGGTAGTCTGCCATAGGTGATTTCGAAGGGAGAGAGTTCTGTGCTATCGCTGGGGGCTGCATTGATTGCAGTCTGGACATGAGGTAGGTGGCGAACCCACTTGGTTCCTTTAGGGTTAACATAGTTCCTAATGCATTGGCGAACAGTTCTGATTCTGCGCTCAGTCTGTCTATTGGTCTGGTGTTGATTAGCTGTAGCCATGTTGAGATCAACATTAAGATTCGCCATAAGCTGTGTCCAAAAGCGTGAGGTAAACTTGGGGTCTCTGTCAGAGACTAGGGAGGTAGGGAAACCATGAATGGAGAAAACTTGCTCAAGGAGGGTATGTGCAGTTTCGACAGCAGTGATGTTCTGGGAGACTGGGTTGAGGTAGGGAAAGCGACTAAATCGATCCAAGACAACCATCATGAGTTCAAGCTTGGAATCGCTAGGGAAGGGTCCTGCAAAGTCAATGGCAAGGGACGAGAATGGCTGCCTGGGGACAGGGAGGCGGGTGACTTATCCTTCAGGAACACGGGAAGGTTGCTTGTTGAGCTGGCATAGGTGGCATCTGCGGACATTGTCTTTGAAATCGTTCCTCATGGGGAGCCTGTAGAAGTGTCTTGAAGCATATTCAAAACATTTCTGCCAACCCATATGTGCCATTTGTTCATGGGTAATGGGCACAATTTCGCTTCTGATGTTAGCACCTTGATAGATTGCTTCATAGGGGACATAAGGACAGTCTCTACTGTAATCTTTCCCCTTTTTGACGAGGACTCCATCATATAAGAGCCAGTCAGGGTGGTCGATAGCCTTGGTAACTACCTCAAGGAGAGGGTCCTGCTGGATAGAATTTCGAATGCTGGAGTACCACTTTCCTTTCAGGTAGTTGGTAAGGTGAAAAGCGCGAAGGTCAGGCTGTGAAGAAGGCTGATCAGAGAAGCAGTCCTCATAATCGACAGGGGCTTCTGGGGTAGGTAGGTCCCATCCTTGGTCGATATCCGGTATTTCTCTTTCTTTTCCTTTATCAATAACTGTATGAAAGACTGGGTAGCCATCATCATCGTGGAGGGGAGGAGGAATAGCCCATCTATGTTCTGCTCTGCGCTTGGGATAATGAGGGGAGACAAAGTTGGAGGAAGACTAGAGAGGCAAGGGTCCTGGAATATAGCGAGATCCTGAGGGAAAGTATCCTGTATTCTTTCTATTCATGTGGGTTTGGCATTGGTCCCAGACACAGGCAGTCCAGTGAATGGCTCTGTGTCTATTAGATTCAAGAAATCGGTCCAGTTCATTGACTGGGGGTTGAGGAGGGACTGGTGTGGGCTGAGGGCCAGGTTCAGTCGGTTGGCTGCTGGGGCCGATATTTCCGGAGGTGGTGACTGCAATGGATACCAATTGGGTGATAGAATCATGGATTCGCTTAAAGCAGTTGGTGATAGCATCTGGATGCAGTGGTTGGTCCATATCTCCGGGAGTATTGTTAATTCTCGACGCAAGGCCTGACAGTAGAGCTTTAGCTCGCTCAATAAGTACTGTGGCCTGAGATGGCTCTTGAGGGTTGCTGAGATAGGAGGAGGTCACGACGATTTCTCAACCTTGTATGGCATTGGTTGCAAGCTCGAGGGTATCTGCTGCTTTGTCCATGACTTGTTCCACAGAATCTGAGTAGTGACTCGCTTCTTGGGAGCTGGAGGGGTTTGAGCTGGTGCCATGATGTAAGTTCCACATGGAGTGGTGTTCAGGGGTAAGAATGCGAGATGGTACTTGAAGAGTACGGGCAGAATAAGGGTCTAGGGTATGGGCGATGTTGAGGTAGTGTCTTGATACACTGGTCATGGCGGAGGAGGGGGTCTTTATAGGCTTCTTCTCTGTAGGGTCTTCGAGTATTTGGTCTTCTTCAGCTGGGGTGTCTTCATAGATCCTTGATAGTGCATCTGCAAGGACATTGTCTTTGCCAGGTCTGTGTATGATATCGAAATCATAAGATTGCAGGAACATGCGCCATCTAGTTTGGCGGTAACGTAGGTCAGTCTGCTTCAGGAAAAAGGATAGTGCCTTGTTGTCTGATACAACAGTGAACTTTGTGCCATATAGAATCGGATGGAAAACCTCAATGGCATCCACAATCGCTAAAAGTTCCAATTCATGGACAGGGTAGTGTAGCTGACTTGTTGCAAACTTTCTGCTGTGGAATGTGGCAGGGTATGCTTTCTCAGGGAGGGTCCTTGGCCAACCCATGCTCCTGATCCAACCTTAGAGGCGTCAGTAATGAGGTATATTGGATCAGATGAGGTCTCATATGAGATGGGGCGGAGCGGAATAGTCTCCTTGGCCAGGCGCTTAACCTGCTTGAAGGCTTTTTCATGCAGGGGTCGCCATTCAAACACATCTTGGGAAATTAGGTCTGAGAGGGGTGCAGTGGTGGAGGCAAGGTGTGGGAGGAATTGTCCATGATATATCACAGCTCCTATAAAGGTCTGAACATCCTTTTTCGACTTTAGTGTGGGCCAGTCTTGGATGGATCGAATGCTTTCAGGCTTTGCATGAATTCCTCTCTCATCTATAACATGTCCTAGGAGTGAGAGCTTGGTGGCGAAGAATTTGCAATTGGCTGGTGATGCTTTGATTTGATGCTGCTTTAGTCTTCCCAAGAATGATCTGATGTGAGAAATGTGGTCCACAACTGTTTCTGAGTAGATGGTAATGTCATCCATGTATGCCTAAACGAATTTTCCGATAAATCCATCTAGGACAAACTCTATAACTCTCATATCTGTAGCAGGGCATTGGCATCTCCTTGCAGCATAACTCTGCATGCAAAAGATCCAAAGGGTGTCTTGATGGTGTTGTATTTCTCATCGCTGGGGAGAACTCGAATTTGGAAGTACCAGTTTGCTAGGTCAATGGTGGATCTGAACTTTGCTCTGGCAACAGTTCTGAGTTTCATGGCTTGGTTGGGAATCGCTCCATGGTCTTTGATAGTAATATTATTCCTGGGTACAAGGTCTGTAAGCAGTCTGATTTCGCCATTGGGTTTCAACTTAGGGAATATGTTGACTGGGTTGTGTGCCTCGCTTGGGTAAATAATTCCTTTAGCTTTCCAGTCCTCGATCAATTCTCTGTATGCTGGCATGATCTTGTCAGGGAATGTGAAGAATCTCAGATTATGGTCCGAAATTGTGTCTTTCAGCTGGATGTGGTGGTTGACATCTCTCAAGGGTGGTAATTCCGCAGTCTTCTTATCAGGGAATACTGTAGGATACTCGGAAATGAAGTCAGGGTCATCTGCTTCATTCTTTGCTCAAAATCGTCCATGGGTTGCTTTCTTGCAGGTCCAGGTGATTCCTTTGTCAGGGAAGGTGATAATAGATTTTCCGCAATCTATAACAGCATGGTGAGCAGTAAGTTAAGGCATTTCTAGGAAGATATCATAGTTGTCCAGGGAACAGACTAGGGCTTCAGAGATATCACCGCTTTCTTTGTCAATCTGTATGACAGGCTTTGCAACATAGTTGATTGCTGAGCGTGATCCTTTAACTGCTATCTTCAGGTTGATAGGGGTCTCGAGGTCTCTGGTAGGGATTTGGTGGGTGGTAACGAACTTTCCTGATATCAAGTTGTCTCCTGTAGTTCCTGTATCGAATAGTGCCTTTGCTTTGTGGCCATTGACTGTGATGTATGCTACGAGGGCTTGGGATTGAGTTCCACTAGGTCCTGCATGGTTTGTGTTAACTGTGACTAATTCCTTCACATGGGGATCGTCTTCCTGGGTGTGGTATGTTCTCCTGACATTCTGGGGTCTCCTGGATCCTCCAGGGCCTCCATTTCCTCGCTGCTGGGTGCTCCTATGCTTCTTCTTCTCAAAGCAGTTATCGGAGTAGTGTCCATGTTTTCCACAATAGTAACAGTCATTATCTCTTTTGCGCCGATCCTTCTCAGCCTGGGATACTCTTGGATACTGAGAGGTATTGTTGGAGAACCTTGGTTGATTTCGCTGGGTATTGTTCTAGGGGCGCTTTGGTGATTGTTCAGAATCTGCATTAGAGGTTGCATTTCCTTGACGATTTCCATAGAGTCCTGTAGAGTGGGCAATTGCATCTCGCTTTTCCGCTATCTCCACTAGCTGGTCAAAGGAGGTATCTGAAGTGATATGTGGTTTCACTTCTCGCTTGAGTTTGATATCCATGGCATCTATCAGTCTCTGCTTCGCTGAATAGTCCGAAATTGTTCCTGGGGGGAGACTGTCTCTCAAGGTTTCAAGTCTGATTACAGTATCGGTAATCTGTGCTGTTTTTCCGGTGGCAGTTTGCTTGACTTGTAGCCACTGTTCATAGATGGTATCAGTGGATGTGGAAGGAAGGAAGTAGGCCTCGAATTTCAGTTTGTGTCCAGTAACTGTGTGGTCTCCTTGGGAAGCTTCATATTGGCTAAATTTATCGAGGACTTTCTCTCTGCAATAGGCTCCAGAGTATTGCATGGCTTTAGGGGCATCGTCAGTTATGCCAAAGCTGGCGATGTATCGATGGAGTGTGTTGAACCATGAGTTGATTCTCAATGGGTCTCTATCTTTTCCTTCTCCGGTGAATGTAAGTGTTGATGGCCATTTAGGACGATTATTTCCCTCTGGGGGGACCGACATGGCGATGGGTGCAGGGCTTGGATTGTTTGGTGGACTTGGTGGACTAGGTGGTCTTGGTGGACTAGGTAAATCATCTGGTGCAGGGCTTGGTTCTCTTGGTTCTCTTGGTAGACTAGGTGGTCTATGTGGCGAAGCTGGCGGTGCAGGTCCTGGAGCGTCCTCTGGACCGGAATCTGATTCTGATTCTGAGCTTGGTTCTTTCTTGGATTGGACTTCTTGGTGGAGCTGTTCTTGGACTTGTTCTTGGACTTGTTCTTGGACTTGGGCTAGGTCTTGGACTTGGTCTGGAGCTTGGGCTTGGGCGTGGTCTTGGGCTTGGTCTTGGTTCTCTTCTTCGCAGCTGCTGCTATCTACTGAAGATAGTTTTGATTCCTCAGGTGGTGGTGCAGGTGGGGGTACTGGCGCTTGACTTTGGGGTCCTGAGGAGGATGCTACCGATCCTCTAGTGAAGTGCCTTCTGGTATCTCTTGGAAGCGAAATGGTTGCTAGCTAGGGTGAGGTGGTCTCACCAGGAGTCCGCTCAAGGCCTTCTTGGAAACAGGGAAGTGTACTAGTACTGCAGGGTCAAGGTAGGCAAAGTGTGATCAGTCTTCTGCCGAAGATCAAAGGTATACTTGAGTCTAGGTCAAAAAATGTAACCTACTCCCAAGTATTTTGAGAATCCCAGAGGGACCCTGAAGATACTATTAGGTTAGGGGGAGAAGCGTCGATGGATAGGTCTTCAATAGACAAGGTAAAAGGTATGGAACTAATACAGTGATGGTTCAACTTGTAGTATTAAAGATAATAGTCCAGTCAGGCTTGAGAGTCCGAATCCTTAAGGGATTGTAGGCTCTTTAAATACAAAAGATTGTAGCTAGAAAAACTAAACAAAAGCGCAAACATCCTGTCCAACAAACATGCTAACAGAGGCAGCATACCAAGGTAACCATATTCCAAAAACAGAGGGTTAAAAGCGACAGGATGGAGCTAACAAAACAAGTAATGGAATCCTTACAGGAAGGAACAAAAGATCGCTACTACTATTCAAATCCAGTAGGTATAGCAGGAGGATAGCGATACCCAAATGGGTAGAAGCAAGGAGGGGTAGTGATAAGCGAAACAAGGAAAGAATAACGAGTTAGGAAGTCAGAACTAAGTAGGAAGGGACAACCAAATAGTAGCGCTTATCAGGTATAAACCCAAATAACTAATAACCAACATCAAGTCAGTAGTAATAGTAGAAACATAGTAGGATTCCGTTACAGATACCATGTAGGATGGATAATTCTCGAGAATCGCTACTCTGCAGGCTGTACAGGAATTAACGAACCCATTGGTTGACTCTAGAGGGATTGCCAGTGCTGAGAATATTATCGACATCTATACAACAGTATATGACAGTTGCAATTAGGATACATGCATTAAATTTAGTGACCTCTAAGTTCATTGTCTGTAAGTCCTTGGTAAGGGGTTTGATACCATAGGCGTTTAAATTGTTTGAGGTCATAGATTGCTTTACTCAGTTACTATATTTTCCCTGGTATGAATAATGCTTGAGAAATTTTTATATATGCTTCATACTTAATATTGCAATACAGAAATGCGCTTTTGATGTCTTGTTGCCGTAGGACCTATCATCTCCTGATTTCTAGATATAACAATACCCATAATGACTCTTTACATGTTACTGTAGTATATACCGTTTAGACGTTGTCCCCAAGTATTTGCCTGAATATTTTGGCACAATATCTCCCTTTTCGTCTGATAATGGTATTGTCCAGTTTAATCTTTATATCATATACTGTTAGTCCTTTAAGTACCCTTTGAGGATTTGGTTTTTTAACTTTGTCTATAACCTTTCTGCTTTACAGAACATCTATCGCCACGCTTATCACTATATGCCATTCAACATGTTGTTCTAACTTCATTCGTTTTGAGTACCTGGTGGGGTCAGGCTTGTAGTAGGTGAATCCAAGAAAGGATTCATTAATCAGGCTGGTCTGTGGTCAGCAGACTATTTCAGGGATAGCTTCACGTTGCAGCTCTTCTTTTACACGGACTTGTTCCTCTGTTCCTGGCCCTCCATTAGCTTGTATGTAGCTAAAAAATATTTCCTAGCACTATCTCAGTTTGGCATTGCAATCTTTGAGTTTACCTTTAGCTAGGTCTTTTCAATACTCCATATTTTTGGTTGTTTGGATTCATGTACATGTTGATAGTCATCTTAGAGGTTTATCACTGAATGCTCCTTGTACTTTATTTGCTTTGGAGAGGTCTTTATATTAGACAGAAGGATTACTTTCTGGTTGTTCTGTATTTTCTGGATGGCTTCTTTTTCTGGAATTGTACCAGTATTTTCTTGCTTATTATCAAATAAAACTACTTTTATTATTCCAAACCTGACATCTCTTGCTATAGTTACCGAAAGTCATTAAAGTATGTAAATTCGATATACAGTACGACTAGAAATGTAGCCTACTGGATGAGCTTATTTTGCAATAAGATCTAATTTGGGGTTCTTTTCCAAAGGAATATGTAATGTTATAAATATGAACCAAAAATAAAGAAAGTGAATGGTTGCTTTCGTGCTATATAGATACTGGAAAGGTGTAGGCTTAATTGAAGATTACGCTCATGAGTGGTAACGACAGGCAGCAGTTGAATATAATTCTCATCCTAGAAATCTTCAATCGGCGTGTACAGATAATGTAGTATAGTTTGAAGAGTAAATTTTATTCTTTAAGCAACCCTGATTGATTCTGAGTTGTAGGCTGGTAAAATGGTATAGATTGTACCTTTTTCTAGTAGGAACTGGGATACCTTGTGGTTTACATAATCTGTTCTATTATCACTAGAGAGACGTTTAATTCCTACAAACAAATTGTGTAAGTATTAGGTTCCAGATATCTTGTATTGCATTCTCAGCTCTTGCTTTTTACTTTAGCAAGTATAACTAATAGTATCTGTTATTGTTATTCACGAATATCATGAAATATTTATTTTTACCCAAGATTGGTACTGATACAATATTATGCAGATCTGAATGGATTTTCTAAATGGGTTTCTTTGTTTCAATATCTTTTCCAAGTGGTACACTATGCGTTGATTATAGTAGCTTGCAGGTTTTACAGCAAAAGTCGTTTGGTAGAGGAATTGACATTATATCATTATAGCAATCTCAATTAGATATAGGATGACCAATTACCTAGTATCTTTCTTTATAAGATGTTATAAGAGCCTTCTTAATTTGTGTCCTTATATACCACTACTGGTGCTTTTTCTCCTCAACTATGAATAATCTTCTATATTTTAAATATCTTCCTTCCCCTCTCTCAATTTCCACTCTTACTCCAATATCATCAATCCTTGATTGATATACTAAGGAATATTAAAACAATGATACATTTAGTACTGTTAAGAGTTGAACCATATGTTTGGATCTGTCCAGCAGTCATAGAGGTATCTAAATCTCACTTGTTAAACTTGCTTGATAGGTCGTACAATCTGCAGTTACAGTGTTTGCTTGCGTGATATTAGTTTAGGAAGTTACCTTCATGTGGTTAAATGTAATCAGTGGCTCCTTATTAACAAAGCTAATCAATTGTCATCTTTCTATCTCTTCAATTACCACTTTGTTGGGACTTGGTCACCAATATGGTAGTAGTAGCATTGGTAAAATTTATTGATTTCAGTACCTGGTTTGGAATTTTTCTATCCTGCTCTCTTTTAAGACTATAACCATCTTTCAGATTATGATTGTTACTCAGCTTATCATGTGTTTTTTCACACGGAACAGAACTTAGTTATTTTTTATATTCGTGGTACGAATAGCACCTTTTCATCTACCATTTCTTCAGTTTTCTCAGTTGCATTGCATAGTATTAAAGATATTATCTACATATAATGAATATCTCCTCATGAAGCCAGTATTTCATATAAATCCCCATATTTGACCTTGGTTACTAGCATGGAGAATGCTCCTTTCGGCCCGTCTGACTCATCTACGGCATTTAACTAGTTAGGAGATGATCAGCCTTCTTGTATTTCGTGTTTGACTATCTTTAGGGTAGGTGGTTCTATATGTATGTAATGTTGGAGATGTGTTCTAAGCCGTTTTTACCAGGTTTGAGTTTAGTGCAGATGTTTTCAAGTAGGATCAGGTTTGTAGATGGTGTTTGTTTTTCAAACTAGTGCCTTAGAGACAACCATTCCATAGAGGCAATATTGAGGTAGGTAATATCTTCTACCTAGGTGCCAGCTGCCTGGTACCCGAAGAACTTCACTAGGTTATTTTACTTATTCCAGTCCTTAGTCTCTTTTGAGAAGGAGGTTCTTCAGTCTTCTAGCATTGGTTGACTAGGTGTACCATCAACCATATCCACTATATTTCATATGCGGAATATTGTTTTATATATTGGTGCCATAACTCGTATTCACGTTGTTCTCCCAATTACAGGTAGTCTTTCATGGTCAAGGAATACAGTTTGCCTATCGAGTCTATTATTGAGGTATCTATGTTCGACATTTCAACAGTTATTATCTAATAGGTTCATTTTTGCTCTGATTTCCGTTGGGAGATTATGGGTTTCCTCTGCTAATATTTCTACAAATGTCAAACCTTTGTATTGCGAAGTACTAAAGCTGATATCAAAACTCGTCACAATAGAACATGAATTTATATATTTTGATATCTCTTGTAATGGGAAATAATTACTAATAGAATCCTAGAATGGTTTTTGTATTACTACTTAGTTCATATTGCTTATTACTTATTTCGATTTATACCTGAAAAGAACTACTATATGGAAGTCCTTTCCTACTTGGTTATGACTTGATAACTGGTTATTCCTTTTTTGTTATACCGATTGTTGCGCCGTACTTGCCTGTGACCAATAGAGTATCCATATCCACATAATTTACCTAATGGATAGTATAGTCTTTGTGATCAGATGTTCTGCCTTCTTTAAATTCCATTACTGGTTTAGTTAACGCCATCCTGTCACTTTTGACCATCTGTTTTCGGAATTTGGTTACCTTGTTATGCTGTTCCTGTTAGCATATATGTTGGACAGGAAGTATGGACTTTTGTTAAGTTTTACTAGCTGCTGCAATGTTGTAATATCGATTCTGAAATTAACAATGTAATGTTTGCAAACAGAGTACTTCCAGGCTGACAAATATTTTCAATTACCTATTATTTTGACAATAGTGCTAACAAATATGCTACTACAAATAAGGCAATAGTAATATGTAATAGGTTCTAGCCTGTGCAAACGGTTATACAATAGAGTATACGTGGTAGCCTGCAATCGCATTGGTGTATAAGGGAGATCTCCAATGAGGTGAATATAAGAGAGAACAGTTGAGTGGTATATAGAGCGATGGGGAACAATAAGATCACTATTCAACCAAGTGTATTCAATTTCTAGGCATCTGTCGGAAGTCAGATATATCCTACTTGCCAAGAGAGTACTACCAAATAACTGATATCTTTCCTCTAAGTGGTAAGGCTCTTGAAACTGGCAGCAAATATCAGCAGCAGTTAGTGTATACCTACGGGAATTCTGTGGCCCTACTGGAGTGCTGCAAAGCCTGGAGTTTTTCTACAATACTACCTCTATCCTGCCGGCAGTATACATAACCTGTTTCTTCCCATAGAACTCCAGTAGTACAATACTGCCGGTCTTTTAAAGCATATATTCAGCAGTGAGCCGGAATCTAGAGATTCCGGTATGGAAATCAAGTACAAAAGAAATGAAATCACATTCTTGTAAACTGAAAATGGAAAGGCTAAGGAGGGTTGTAATAGATGTAGCAGAATCTGTACACATGTTACATTCCCCAAATCTGAACAAAACCTATCATCTCCACGGGCCATAGGCCTTATCGCCTCTGCCCCAAGGCCAGAGGATAAAATATAGATCAGTGTTGAAGCAGTTATCATGAGAACCGGCAGTATCGTATTCCTCATCGTTATATAGCTGCCAGAAAGGATTGTTTATAAAGGTTGTAGGGCAAGGGATTGTATAGACTTCGACAGGCTCCCGTGAGGTTCTAGCATTGGGGGAGGTGATCTAAGTATCGGTTTTGTCCTGTGGTTTTCTTTTCAATATTCAGCTATTATATCTATTGTAACGGGGGCACCATATAGGAAGATGGATCCTAAGGTTGCGACCGCACCAAAAGACTCAACGCAAAGTTCACAGAAGGTAAAGATAAAAACAATTGAATCAAATGATAAAACTTAATATCGTTAAGCCAGAGCTTCACTCAATTCAAGCTTTTTTCCAGAGGATCGTTCGTTATCAGAGTAGAGTGCCGTTCGCGTTTACTTAAGTAGAATTATAAAGCCAACAACACCCATCCCTACTCCGACCGTTAAGAGAGCTCCCTTCTCCACTCAGCGATCATCTGACACATGGCCCTTCCGGAATTAACTTTAGGGCCTGTGGATCGCTCGGGTAAGTTGAGTCCCTTCAATCATAAAGGTTTTCTGCAATGCATCTTGGTTATGCCTGCAGGAGAGAAAAACCTTTCCGATCGCCGTCTTGTCAATGGCCAACTG